>APFE031219214.1:689-19311 GCA_000404065.3 Pinus taeda
AATAGAGGGATTCTATGGGGCCCAGTAATAACAATATGGGGACAATAGGGGCACAACAATATTAATAAGGGGTACAACTACAATAGTAATGGGGTAATCACTAGTATTATAGGGATCGAGATGATATAGTCTTATTTCCAGTCATCAATGATATGGTGGATTGAGGTGAAATTTGAGATTTCGAATCATAGTATGTCAACTGATTGATGGTGACGATATTTCCATTATGAGGGAAGCACATATTACGGTGAACCACATATGAAACAACTAACATAACTTAGGTATACATATGACCTAAAATGATGTTTTAATCTAATGTGGCATCAATGAATTCGATGTCAATAGAGACAGTCTTTTCGCCAACAATAATATGGCAGTTGCAACATAAGCCAAGGGGATGTGAGGGATGACTGAACCAAGAACAAAGAGTGATGATGGAATGAGATAAGTCAGGTGAACCAAGTTGTTTCCAAACACTGGCAACCATCACAAAGGTGGAGGCACCTTCATCTATGATACATCGCTGAAAAATGGCATTTCTTTGTGAGACCGGTATTTGAAATGCAATGGAGGAAGGTAGGGGAGGATGTTCCGACTTGTCAATGTCAAAGAAAATAATACGATCATCATAGGGAATCAAAAAACCCAAAATAGAGATTATAGCTTTCCATTGTGATGGGAATGTCTAGAGGACTTCCAACATTGACATGGCAACATGAGATTGCGCTAAGTCATCTACTATGCTATAGGTATGGGAGGCTTTAGCAGAAGCAATGTTTCAACATAATGGAACTTTGGGGATATTCGAGATAACTTATACCTTAGTCAGAGAGATTTTTAAGGTACCATTAGATGAAGACAGAGGCTCGGTGGAAACTTGGGGTTGGGACTTAGTTGCTGACTTACTTGGTAGCTTGTCATGTTGGTGTGATTGAGTTTGAAGGTTGACTTGTTTGGTGTTGACTTCATCAGAATTCATCATAAGAATATGATAATTGTTGTGACCAGATGGTGGAGGTGGGGAGTTGAATGACCTTGTGTATGTTGAGTAGCTAGATATCCTTGGTGAGAAAAACAATTGGTAAGCACAACCAATTGAGATGAAGCAGCAAGAGGAGGAGGAACGATGGGTTGTAGTCCTCTAGAAGCAACTGCTTGAGCTTCCCATGCATAATGCATATGAGGTAAAATGGGAAACTCATGAGTATAATGGCCATATATGCTGCAATAGGAACATGGTTTATTCATACAAAGAGCCTTGTTTTGCTTGGGATGTCCACCTTGTTGCTGGGTTGTGGGATTAGGATGGTTTCCCTGGTGGACCCCAGATACCTTGATTAACTTGAGATTGTTGGTTCTGATTAACTTTCCCCATGTTCCTTTTATTGGGGTTTTGGGGATTGGTTTTTCTCTATTGAGCATACACTTGACCTTATGGAGGAGGCATGGGGGGCTGGGGCGCTGGTGCCAGTGGGGCTACAGAACTAGGCGGTGTGTATGGATAATAAGGAGGTGAGGAAACATTAGGATAAATAGGTGGAGAAACAACTAGCCCTAGAATTTGTTGATGTGAATGGGGATATGCATATGACATGCTTGGAATTGGATAAGAGTTTCCATGTGGAAGGTTGGGGGAGGGATAAGTATAAGTGGAAGTGGTCCCTCCCTGGGGTTGACCATAACTCATTGGAGATGGAGCATATGGTTGAATTTGAGGGTGTGAAATGGATCCAACGATACCATAAGTGGCATGAGATGCCCCCAGTGCATTGGTAGCACCAGGCTGAGGTAGATCGGTAATGAAAGTATAAACATATTCTGACTAGGTGTAGGTCAAATAAAAATTCAAGGCTACTTGGAGCGCATCTTCCTCAAATTGGGGGAAGTGAGAAGCAACATCTTTGACAACGTGGGCCAAAAGCAATCTAAAGAACCAATCCATATAGATGTGGTCTTTGAATTCAGGAGCTTTACATATGCTCCTCCTTCTACGCCATTCTTGAACATGGTCGGATAGACGAGTGGCAGAAGTTTGATGGAAAGAAGTCAATAATTCTGTATTAGTGTCATAACAGAAAGGTAACTAGACATAGGCCAATTTTTTTGGAAAGAGTCACGAAATTGGAATGAGTGGCTCTGAGTTGACTGACATACCACTTAGAAGAAACTCCACTAAGAGTGGGTTGGAACATGTGAAGATAGATGAAGTCTTCAGTGATAGAATTGGATGAACACCACATATGGAATGAGCGAACATGATTTTTTGGATCTTCTAGAGGATTACCTTCAAAATTGGGGATGTCAGAAGGAATTTTAGTAGGCATAGATGGCCAATTGGGGTCATGGAGAAAAGGATCGTTGATTAGCTGGTTGAAAATAGGGAGAATCAAACCATCCATGAATGGAAGAAATGTAGTAGGAGTGACCATACCAGTGGAGGTTCCACTTGTGGGGTTACCTTGGTTAGTACCTGGGTTACCACCTTGGTTTCCCACACAAACATTAGTGCCTAACATGGTGATGGTATGGGGTTGAGAAGACGTGGAATCAAAGGAAGAATCAGTAGAACCTGAGTCAGAATAAGGACTGGATGGAGGACTGGGAGGATGTACTCTAACTCGTCGACGAGGAGTAATATGTCATAAAAGAAACCGAGGGCGAAGGCATCAAATTATCCATGAAAAACACCTTGGGGGTGTAATGATGTCGATACAATGATTACTATATAGACTAAAGGGTGATGATAGGAGTAAAAGAACAACAAACAATAAGCAAACACCTAGTGTAGTGGTGCCAAGTGTAAACTACCTATATTAATGATGCTACTCTAATACAAGAAAGCATGCCCTATCAAAGAAAAATACCTCTATCCTATAGGTGGTCTAAATCCTCAATCGATCCTAAATCTACTATTTCATATGACCTTCCAAATAACTTCTTACTTGACAGAATCTCATCCCCGCAAGGAGATATGTCCAGAGAAAGGTAGGGTAGAGAATCAATTGCTTCCTACAAATAGTCCTATAGGTTATTTTCCTAAGATTTGTCACCATGGTTGCCTTCGTCTCGCGGGGGTGGTCAAGTCTTGAGATTCTTGGTGATCGGCCAACAAATGTGATTCCTTGCCATGAGTTGGATAGCCGTAAGGAGAACACTTGCACAATGACCTAGCCTAACACCCTTTGAATCGGGTTTCTAACGCACTCCATCTTTGGACCGTGGGATGGTGAACTATTTTAAGCTCCATAATATGCCAACTTCTATGTCTTAATGTAAGCGATCATTGGGTGTTATTGGAATCCTATCCCATCGATCCTACGCCTAAACTACAAATATTGTTTGGCCTTGGTGCCCAAGTGGGCTAATTCTATGCATGTTAAATTATTAAGGTGTAATGTTTCAAGTCTTCTCCTGGCAGTGTTAACCAAGCTCATGTTTGCTTAGGCTATGAGTGTGTGAAAAATATGTGTCAAGTGGATGAGTTAATTAAGCGGTTTAATGATGCCATGTGCTGCTGAAAATAAAGTGTTGTTGTAAATAGTGATGAAAATGGCAGAAAAATAAATAGGAAATCTATCACGCAAAACCCAACCCAAAAAGGCTATCAAGTAGCTAAGCAAGAGAAGGAAAAAATATAGAGGCACTAATCTACTATAAATGGTGCTGGTACATAACAAAAATTAGAGGTGACAAATGTTGTAAAGGATAGGTGTGAAACTCCAAAACCTAGGATGCTCAAGGGGACCCTAAGGGGGAAGAACAAAACCCAAACTCTAAAGGGAGAAAAGGTGAAATAAACCTATCCAAAAGTGTTGTAAAGTAATGAATCAGAGTTTGAAAAATAATGGTTGAAAATGTTGAAACCCTAGACTCCTCACCCATCCAATCTCTTCCTAAAAAGGTGGAAGTGTACTCTAAACCCTAGGGGGATTTTTCCTTCCTCAAAGAGAAAAAATACGAGAATGTAGGCCTAGGGGAGACTGAAACAAAGATAAGAAACCCTTCCTAGTCTACACCCAACACTCTCGGCGAGTCTAAAAAAAATTCTGAAAAATTCTCGAAAAAATTCCAAAACACAGGTACTGACCTGAAATAGTGGAAAACACAGATAATGAGCCAAAAAGTTAACTCTGGAATGAAAATATGGGGCTGAAAAGTGCATTTTTCTCCCAGGACTCTCAGTTAGAAAATATCACATAGATTTTTCCATCTCCTACTTTGCTTGTACCTGTGACTTATGGAAAGAACCAGAAAACCACTAGAATCTGAAAATTTGACAAAAAAGAAAAGAACACTATAAATAGAAATTGAGAGGCTATAAATAGCTATAGAAAATCATGAAATTTACGAAAAGTTAAGTCACCTAGGAAATGAATTACTACACTAGTGGAGATGCCATTTCTTAGTATGAAAATTCTTGGAAGGTTTACCAAAAAATTCCACTTGAGTCACTGGTGACACGTAATCCTAACAACAATTTGTGGCTGCTTACGATTCAAATATGCAATAATAAGACTAGAAAAACTTACAAACAAAAGACATATGCGATCCAAAACAACAAACAACAATATATATACAATGTAATAACCCAATATGGAAAGACTTTAAAATGAATAATAAATATTTATTGATAACACCTGGTGAGGAATATCTACAAAAGGGTCTGCAAATCCCCCTCCCTGGGACGGGTCCTTTGATGTACTTGATGATTGAGTAATCAATTCTCTCTCTCAATGTGTGAAATACCCAAAAGAATGTGTAGAACTCAAGTGAGAGCTAAAGTGCAAGAAGATGATAATGGTGACGACGATAATGATCATGGTGAAGAATGAATGGAAAACCCTCCTATTTATAACAAAGTATTGGGTTGATATAAAAAATTGAGAATAATAAAATAATATTGACCAAATCAAGATCTAACCATTAGGAATACTTTATTATATTTTTTGGAGAGGGAAACTATATTCAAAATGGTCAAAAATATTTATTTAGAAATAATTAACAAATAAAATGATTTATTAATTATTTTGCAAGGATTAAGAATGGTGTGAAATTGAAATAATTATTAAATAATGATATAACAATTATTCCAATAATAGAATTAGGGAATAATAAATAAATAACGATTTATTTAATTATTTTTAGGTGATTTAGTCAAATGTGACAAGGAATAATTATAAAATAATGTTTTAATAATTATTCCTAGAGAAAATTAACTAAATAATGATTTATTCAATTATTCTCATGGGTTTTTTTTTTTTAATTTTAATCAGAAATAATTGAATAAAAATGGTTTACTAAATTATTTCCCATAGTGAAAGTGATTTTTCTATGGTAAATCTAATCCTAAATGGTGTATTTTGATCCATCTAGTTAGAAATGGATAGGTGATCATTTTTTGGTGATAACACTAAACATCTAAAAACCTAACTCTAGGAGATGAAGTACCAAAAGTCTCTGGTCCCTATTGGGGATTAGTTGGCACTTCAACTTCTCGGGATCGTAACTTTTGCATACGATCTCTGTTTGACATGTACAATACCTCATTAGAAATATATATCTGAGGAAAAAAAATTTCAACTACAAAACACTACAAATACTTTTAGGTTTTCCTATTTTCCAAAAAAAAATGTCGTTTAGCACATCAAAATGGCTCCGGAAGTTTAGGGCCTGAAAAACTTCCAAAAATAGTAAAATACGCTACAATTAAGGAACATGAAAGAAAAAGTGGTGGGGGTCCAAGTGGAATAAGAGGGTGGCCACAAATATCCACCTAGATCAATCCTCCCCCCTTAAGAAGAAATGGTCTCTATTGTGTTAAGTGACTCCAGGGGAAATTTCTGTTGAACTTGGTCCTTGGTGAGCCACTTGCCTTGGTGTAAGGGTTGACAAGCTTTGACGAGTTGATGCAGTTGGATCTTTTGTTAGTGACTGTTCTTGATATGTGTGTCCATGATCCAATTAGTTGTGGCATGTTCCATGCAGTCTGTTAGTTTTTCTGCAATGTTTGATGTGTCCAAAAATGTTGGAACATATGGCCGAAGGCAGTCCACATTGAACACTAGCTGCATTTCAAAGAATGGGGGAACGCTGAGCTCAAAATCATTGTCTCCCATAGTCTTGGTGATGGTATAAGGCCTGTATCAGAGTGGTCAGAACTTCTGATGGGCTCCAACAAGGTGTTCTTTCTGTAAATGCAACCAAACTTTGTGGCCCACCTGAAACTTATGTGGTACCTGATGCTGATCATGTTGCTACTTCTACTTGGCATTGGACTTATCCAAGATGTCATGCAACTACTAGCTGATGTGTTGGATGCTTTCATTAAAATTGGTTGATTTATCAACCTTGGACTATACGTGTGTGGATTTTTTCTTTGTAGTCGCATGAAAATACAATCTAGTCATCAAAATATACCTCTAAGAACTTATGAATAAATTCCTAAAATATCGCAACAACCACGCGTGAAAAGATTGTAGGCGCATTCTTCAATCCAAATGGAATTATAGTGTATTGAAAACAACCGCACTCAGTCGTGAAGGTTGTCTTGCTTCTATCCTTCGGCGCGATTTTGATTTGGTGGTACCCAGAGAACCCATCAGTGAAGGAATATGCTTCCTCGCCACCTACATTGTCCAACACTTCATCCGTGAACAGATTCGAGAAAGGATCATGCACACAAGCGTCATTCATTTTTCTAAGATCCATGCATATCCTTATCTCATCCTTCTGCTTTTTCCCTTGCACCACCATAGGGCTTACCCAATCAGATTTTTCCATTGGCTCAATGATGTCTACCACTAGCATCTTGTCTAGCTCTGAGCGAACATTCTCCTTGTATTTCAAATTGAGGCAGTAAGGCCTCTGCTTAACTGGCTTCGCATTAGGTTTTAACATGATCTTCAACACTCCTCGGTTTCTGATTATTCCTTTCAGGTCCGTAAACTTGGTAGGGAATAAGTATTTTTATTTGCGAAGCAATTCAGCGACCTTATCCACCATCGCATTGTCCCAATAGTCTCCAATCTTCGCGAATTTAGGTTCTACCTCTGTACCAATGTTCACTTGTTTTATTTTCATTGGCACGGTTAGATCAGGGTTCTCAATCTGTGATCCTTGAACCTCACACTGACCTTCTGTTTCTGGAATGTTAATCTTCCACAGATCCTCATCCTCATCTTCAGTAGTTACATTATAACATTCGAGTGTGTGACTCAGCTGAGTAGCCAATTTAGGCTGAATTAGGTCTAAAGGATCCTACGGTATCCTAAAGATGGTTGCTTTCACCTCTTATAGTGCCTCATTAATACTGTCAAACCCGTCCTCAAAACTGAATGTCATCATGAACCCTTCGTGAAGGATATCCCAGTCGCATGTCCCATGGTCGAGCTCTATTTTTATATACCAATTCATTAGGATAACATCCAGGGTATGACAGAACAAGTGCACCCACTCAGGTTGGGGCTTTTCTCCATAAACCTACGTCCATTTGGCCAGATGCACACGGGGATCATTTTACCCATCGTACTTGTATGTCAGTCGCATCTTAGGCTTCCCAAATCATGTTCTTATCATCCTCCTACATTCATGCCAATCATCAAAGCTTCCCTTGTGCATACCCCACCATCTTGCGGGCGTAGCGCGCAGTGCCCAATCCAAGGCTTGGAAGTGTTGCTTTTCTGGTATCTCCTTTTCAAATGCATCCAAAAAGATATCTACCTCATTTAGACCATCATAAATAAGCAAATTTCTTTCCTCTGACGACACACAGTGTAACGACTAGGTCATCATGTTGCAATTCAATGTAGTTACTTCATGTAACTGGTTCTGCCACTGTTCTATTTCTTCGTCAGAATCCGAAGTGCAGGAACTCTCATGATCCCATGTAATCCGTCCATTTGCGGTGGGATTCACCTAGTATTGATCTCGCTTTGTTATCTTATAGACCAGTCCAGATCATCATCACTCTCATAATCGCGGACTGGTTCCGTATAGGGCGATCCTTCAGAAGGATTCAGGAGTATTATTACACATAGTGATTTCTTTTCAGATATCATCTTTCACTTCTTAAAATTAATTACCCCATTCATATAAGTAGCCCAGTCAATTTCCAGGAGCACAAGGTAGGGATTGTTATCATCCACTATCTTTATTACTTCAAAATCTACCAGCGCGCTCGCTCCCTCAATGTCCACAGTCACCCCCTACAACCACCCTAAGGCGATGATTTTCTATTGATTCGCCATCCTTAGCTGAATCGAAGACCATTGCAGCATAGGTCTCTCCATTTGCTCCCAAGTCTGCTTTGGTATGACATTTTCATTTGACCCCAGGTCCAAAATGACCTGATCCATTTCATACTCTCTTATTTTTGCGGTCAGTATCATCTCCCATCTTGTCCTTGTTTTACGTTTGCCAATTTTTCATACTACGCATGGCTCACCTAGCGCGGTCCCAGCACATCTATTGATGAGTTCTTGTAACCCTTCATAGCCTTACTGTCGCGTAGTAACTTCATACATGTTTCCAAGAAAGTTGTGAGCATAGAAGGGTCCATATCCGGCCCAGGCTTATCCTTGCTTCCTAAGGCAGAGGCCTCAGCGAAGCTCTTCTTAGCTTCCATGAAGGCTTCACGAGCGCGCTCTAAGTCGAATTCAGCCTCTTTTTCCAGGGCCTTGTGAACCCATATATTGTCTTATGGTTGTTTCCCCTTGTCATCCCCTATCGCGATCCCACTCCTAAGCACTATGTTTACATTCGAATCCTCCTCACGCGGCTCAGACCTCATCATCTGCAGGTTCTAAGTCGGTGGAAGCGGTAGTGCCCCTTTGTCTCGTATCCTAGCTATCAGTGTAGGACAGTCTTTTGTTTCATGATCTAACAATGTGAAATACCTGCACAACGAATGCGTTGAATTAGTCCAATCATAGGCATAGTGTCCTGGTCCTCTGCAATTATAGCAAATCAATTGTACTCAACCTCTACTAGGTCCTCCTCCGCCTCGACCTCATCCGCACCCCTGAAATCTTGTCTGCATCGTTCCTGCATTCTGGTCAAGGGGTCGCGTTTCGGCCTAAACCCTGTAGGTAGGAGTTCTATCCATCATCAATTCATAGCTCCTATAAGTACACTCATCATGTCCTACGAACCTACAAAAGTTGCAAAATAGTTGTTGTGATGCTTGTACATACTTCTGTAGCAAGTGACAGTTATCCGTGGCATGTTTTCCAGCTACCTGATAGATAGCACACTATAATGCAGGCCCTACGCTAGGTCTTGCTTGAGCTTCCGGCCTTAAAGGCATTGGTCCTCCCCCTGCAAGGTAATTCACAAATACTAGGTAATGGTCTTTGTCATGATCCTAACTCTTGCATTTCAAGAACCATACTTCCTCGTGTACCTCTGGTCGAACTGTCGTGTCCTGCTTCAGACCTTGCATCTCAAGGCACAAATTCTTTAGCTGCGGATGGATCTGCTAAACTCCTAGATTAGGATCTTGCATCGGAGTCTCATGTAGTCTCATGGAAATCTCCAACGCCTCTGCCTAAGTTGTTACCTTCTGTTGTAATAGCGCACTCCTTAAGTGTGGTAGTAGCAAAGCCACAAACCACTCATGATGTTGTCCATCTGAAAAATTCATGTTGGCTTCGCAGATTGTACATTTCAACCTTTGGTCTAGTTCCCAAGGCATCTCATATGGTTTCATTGTGATCTCCTTGAATCCCACAATTGATTGCACCTCAGATTTAGGCCTGCTAAATTCCCTATTTAGTGCTGCCTGGATGTCTGCTACTCCAGCATTCGGTTTATCATTAGAGTACTTAATATACTAGGTTAGTGTGTGATCTTGCAGAGCACTAACTAGTGTCACCTTCTTTATGTGATCATTTGTAACACCTTGAGCTTCCCATACTACCCTCACACCGAACTAGAATTAGTCTAGGTGCTCATTTCCCAAGCCTTTCAACAAAGGAAACTTCATTGTATTTTCCATACTGAACCACAGTGGAGGTGGAGATGGTACAGGTGAAGTTGGAGCAATGGCGGTGAAGTCAGAGGTGGTGTGGGTGGAGGTGGTATTCACGGGAATCCTTGTCTTATTAACTGAATAGCGCTTCGCGGAGAAACCTTCACTATTGCTTCTTCATCCCTTCGCGGAGGTGAAATTAAGGGGCTATATTATGGACCCTTATTTCCTTCGTTTCTGTATATTTTTCTGCTTTGCGTAGTCTCGAACATCAAGGTAGCTGCATAACCGTTTTTTTCACAACAACATTTTAATCCAAGTATTCAAAGATTTTACGTACTTACCTTGTAGTCCTTTGAAAAAGCGTGGCTTCGCCTCGCTATAGTTAACTAAGGTGTCAACTTAAAATTTAGTAACAAATCCTCCTATGACGCGATCGATCCAATGATTGACATCGAGGGCAATCTTATCCTCCGATGCTTCCTATATTCACACTAGCTATGGGGTCCACACAATAGGACCGTCAAGTTTCCACCTTCCTTAGCTATCTGCTAGCTTCGTGATCCATTCGTATAGCTCAATAGGGATAGAGCAGAAAAAGATCTCATGCATCTCTGTATACGGGTACTGGTCCAACCACTGCTCCTTTGTTAGTCGCTGGTTTTTGTTCTCCTGTGCCGCGAATTCGTGGATTTTTCTATCCAACTAGTCTCTAATCTCCTTATTATTTGGATTCCAATGATATGACATCACACATCTCTTATGTAGATTCTAGTCTTGGCAACGAAACCATTTGTTGGATTGAGGGGGCCTGACCCAGGTTCAGCATTAGTTAGCCAAACAAATCCCTACACTATTGGCCCTTTTAGCATCAACCCACAGAACGCGGACTAAAGTCTCACCCGAAGCAGTATGGGGAGATGTTGGATCCAAGTTTCCACACCCAGAAATGGTCGTAATGTTGGTTTATTCCGGCTATACCTGCCTTCGCACAGGTTGCTTAGCCCTTTTCTCCACCCTTCAGTACCTTCGTGAAAGGGTACAATTGGCTTTCGCGCAACCCTAACTTGCGGCTCAGGGACTTTTGTGCTTCTAGGGCAGTGAACTGCGATATCTCCCAAACTAGGCTAAGTGTCTTACTTATCTTATTAACCGATCTTAGTTAGCTTTGCATAAAAATATGTTCTTACTTGCGTTCACCTAACCAACACATTTAAATACATTCGCGCATCATATAAGTATTATAAGTGAAATTCATACCCAACATAACAAGTTGCATAAACAAGAAATAAAGACACAGAAATTATAGAATACTTCTCTTTTTTTATAATTCTGGATGATTACAGACTCGACATGCCCTGCGCACTCAGCTACAAGGGTCCACGCACTCAGCGGAAGACTTCTACCCTAGGCCTCTATGCACTCAACTACAAAGCTTCTACCTATGCTATGACCCAAACTTATACTTCTACCTCAAAGTTATCTCTCATACATCATATCTTCGTGTATCTATCTTCTATTCTTGCTATCAAACTACTCAAAGCTTAGCTCTATTTATACAATCCGATGGTCTGCAGACCATGGGTATATCTTTTACAACCGACATTACATTTCCAAAATAAGGGTAGACAACCCTATGACTCTTTAACACCTATGCGGTCTGCGACCACAAAATGCGGTGCCATTACACTTGAATTACAAAATTTAACCAAAATATGGGCTTTTAGCCCCAAAACTACCCTTGGGGGATCCCACTCCCAACAATAGGAGAAAAAAAATAGTTTTGTTGCTTTGAATTAGCTAACAAAAGAAGGAGAAATCCTTACTAAGGAAGCAAAAATTGAAATCCCGCTATGCCCAAATCCAAGATTTATTTAGATCCATCCCCAATAGCAATATTTCCTCTTGAATACACCCCAGTTGAGCATTTGAGGAAGCATTTCAGTTTTATGAAGAGGATTTCCACTCCCTTAGAGCCCCCAAGGTCCATATCGAGTCATTTCTAGCAAGCTCAATTGATGTGAAATCATAGGCTAGAAGAGAGAAAGACTTAGATCATTCTCATTGTAAGGTGGGAAAGAAAACTAATAAAGAATTGAGGAATGAAAAGTTTAACAAGGATAAGGAAATGGGGATTCAATTAACAATAGATATAACCCACATGGTCACCATAAATGCAAGGAAAGGTGGATCAAGCATCCGTTCTTGAGCCACCAAATCCACTAGTAAATAATTAAGTTAATCTCCTACAATTGTATGGGGTTGGGCTCAAAAAAGGAATTCCATAAGTTAGATTTATAATCAAGAAAGAAAGGCATGTAATTCTCCTTCTCCAAGAGGTGAAATTGGGGGAATGAGTCCCTACAAAGACTAGCGAATCTCTAGAAAGACTTTGCTATCTATGTCATTGGGTCACGAGGCACCTCTAGGAGCCTTTGCATGATCTAGTCTTCTTCTCTATTTAAGCTCATAGATCTTCACTCTTCGCCACATTGGCTAGCGAAGCATCTCCTCCATTTATCGACAAACAAGGTATGTATTGTGGATAATGTATATGTTCGTGTCGATTATTTGGAAAAGATAAATTATTGGGATATTTGCATTCCCTTGGACACTTAGATCTGAAGAATGATTTTATTGTCAAGGGAGGACTTAAAAAAACCATGTAGTCTTGGGAGAAAAAAGGAGGCTATTTAGTGCAAGACCAGTCCCAAGAAAGCATGGAAGATATGATCTCTTCCTTGGAGCTGATTGGCACCATACATTCTACTAACAACTTAACCTCGAAAAATTGAAGGACTGGACTACGCCACATCACATCCCCTCTTCATATGTTTTTGGTCTACTATCCCTTTTTCTCATAGGATCTTTTCATGTCTTCTCAAATAATTTTGTGGGAAAGCTCAAACCATAAGACCATTTCCCTCAAAGTCCTCTAGGTCGTGGATTATGGCCCCTTTCCTTTTTGCTTTTATCCCATCTAGATCAAAAAGGAAGGACTTTCATAAATGAATAAATTACCTTGGAGGATATTGGAGACATGATCTCCAATCACCATTTGGGAAAAGAAAATTAAAAATTTTAATTCTAGCATTAAACGATAAGTCAAAAAGAACAAAGAAGACAGTGTGGATAAAGAGATTGAACACAAAATCATTCTGGAAGATGTTCAGAGGAAATGGAGTAAGGAGAAGTGTCCAAATTTCTTCTTCTTCAATAGTAGAAGGAGTTTTAACTTTACCATAAAGTTCTTATAGAAGAAGAAGAAGTTCAATATCTTAAGTCTTACAACTTTTGGTTGCAAGTGATCGAAATACCAATTTTTTCCACAATCGGATAAAAGACAACACTTGGAGAAACAATACTAAAACTATTACATTTGAATGCTCTCAAATTGGAGAATTTAGAAGAATTAAATAGGAGGTGGTATCTTTCATACTGCTCTACATAGATACAAACATCCCCAATTCAGTTGTTGTTCAATATATGCTGGAAAAAATCCTTCCATTGGTGACCAAAGAGGAGAATGTAGATCTATTAAGAGATATCATAGAAGAGGAGATCAAAAGCATAAACTTTTTTTTAAGCCTAGATAAAGCCCCTAGGCCAAATGGATTATCAACCCATTTCTTCCAATCCTTTTGGGAAGTGATTAAGTTTGATTTAATCATATTGGCGGATTATGTCTTAAACACAACTAGATATAGGGCGGAATAAATTCTTTCTTCTTTTTGTTAGTGGCTAAGGAGGCAAATTCATCTTCCTTTCCAAATTCCAGTGGATTTCCCTTTTGTAATGTCTCTTACAAAATAATTACAAAACTTCTTGTAAAAAGACTAAAATCAGTTCTCCTTGAGATTATTTTAGAGAACCAAGGAGCATATGTATGTCAAAGGTAAATTATCAATAATATAATGTTAGTGAAATTTGTACACTCCATCCACGCAAGAGGATACAAAGATAAGTTCATTAAATTAGACATAGAAAATTCCTTTGATCATGTTAACCATTCATTTCTCCTTAAATTTCTTTCCAAGTATGGTTTTGATGAAAAATTTATAAAATAGATAGAAATTTGCATCTCATCTCCATGAATTTCTCCTTTGGTGAATGGAAAATCCTATAGTTTCTTCAAAGCCTCAAGAGGGCTCTGCTAAAGCTGTCCCCTTTCCCCATTCCTTTATATTCTTATGGAAGAATGCCTTATTAGGTATCTAGAGTATGAAAGAATAAGAGCAAACATTCTCAAGATAAAATATGTTCTGAAAGTAAAAAGTGTAATCCATTCACAGTTTTTGTATGGCACCATTTGATGGGCCTCTAAATTAGACATAAATTAAGGCCCACAGCTCTAAACCAGACATAAATTAATGCCCATTTGACCATCCTTCAGAACATTAAACCTCTCTTTTTGCATTAGACAGTTTATTTTTTACTTTAATATGTTCATTAGGAAGGTTTATTGATAATTGCATATTTGTGCCTAATATTATTTATTTATGTGGAATATTGTGAGAATATTGGGCAGATTATGAAGATTTGGAGGAGGAGATATTATAGGTACTTATGCCCTACTACAGGAGGATCAATATTAAATAATAAATCAACAAGATATTCTGGAATTATGGCACAGATTGTGGAGCTCCAATGATTGAGAAAATCTAGGAATGTGTTCCCTGCCATTTAATGCAGATTCCTAGTATTGATAACCAAATCCACTAATTAAGGAATTTTTGTGGGGAAAGCTTCCTCCTTTCATGGGGAATGATTCCTAATAATTTTTTATAAGTACAAAGTCAAATTTTACACTTGGGGTTGATTTTTATTAGTCTTCTTGTGGAGATAACTCGTATTTTTGCAGCTCCATTGTCATTTTTTGCAGGGGTGTAATTGTATTGATAGAAATAATGAATATTGGTGTCATGTTCACCTTCTAAACCTTGGTATCCTTCATATGACTCTGATTTTACTTGGGCTTGGCCATCACGGGAGCCTCAAAGCCCTTTTGTATCATTTACTTTTATTCCTTTTCACTTCTTATTGACGTGCATCTCTTGTTCTTGTCTTTTTTCCATTTCTGCATTTAGTGTTAATGATTTCTTGTTGTAGGATTGCGTTAAATGGTTGAATTAAATTATTTTTCAAGTTCACAAGCATCATTTCATCCTTGGAACAACTTTGGAAGGTCATAGTAATCATTGAGCTACTTGGATTAGTGTGCTTATTCCCAAATCTAGATTTTTGGAAGTCTTTTGTGGCAAATAACAATAAATTTCTGTTATTTTTAAGAGCATGCTAACGAGCTTCAATAGAGTTGATTCCACTTTCATTAGATCAAAAAAAAATTCTAGTTAATAACAAGAATTACCCCATTGCATTTTCACTTGATTAGGTTAGGCATTCGATAAATTTACTAGCTCACTAGTTCTCAAATTTCTAGATTTTGGACTAGTAATTTTCTGCCATTTTTTACCATGGGTTAACAGAGGTATTTTTGAGTGATTCCACTTGGAATGGAAACCTAAGACATCCTATTAAATAAAACAATGTGTCCCATTCAATTTGTATTTGATTTGGTTGGTTATTATCTGAATTATAACTCCCTATAGCAAATTTGTTGTTTCTTGTAGTAGTATTACAGGAACCCTATAGTAGCCTTCCAACATGCATATATGATCCGAATGGAAAATGGCATCAACCCATGGTGTTAGCGCTTGAAATTTCACCTTAGGCTGAAAAAGGCAAACCTCAAGGCAACATCAAACCATTTAGCCTCGTAGTTAGCCCTACGGGGCAGGAGAAGGCTCTCTCCGGTCAATCTCAGTAAAATCTTCAATGGATGAGATGACCAATAGGGTAACACTGATTTTAGGCTAGTAAACTGATCAAAATGGTTGATTTGGAGTTTTTAGGGTTTTTGGTGGCAAATTGAGGGGATGGCAATTTTGGGTGCGGGGATTGGACACAGTTTCTGCAGGGGGTTCTTTGGGGCGAGGTAGGAGACAGTATTTATGCCTTTGATTGAGGTGGATGATTAGGAATGACAGGTGAGAGAGCTAAAGAGAGCAAACAATAACTTTGAATTCTCTTTAGACAGTAGAAAACATTGAAATTAAACAAACTTAAAAGCAGAGCATGGCAAGCATGAATTCTTACCTTTAACACTTCGTTTGTCTAATATGCAGAAGGAAAAGAAAGGAAATGATTCACATAGCACACTTACAGGTACATAGAGAAACACACCATCAATACATGTAACCACAAGAATCCCAAAAAGGACTGCAAAACCCTGGTCTTCCTTAGCCAAAAATTGCAGAGATACAGTGAAATAATACAATGATAGCTTCTCCCTCAAGAGTCCAGCCTTCCAACCCCTGAAAATGACTAGGAAAATACATAAAATAGGCAATTTAACACCTTTCCTTGCCTCTAGGGGTCGAGCTCATCCTTCTAGGAGTTGTTTTAGCCACTTCTAAACTTAGCACTAAAATCTAGATAGTCAAAACAACTTGCCTCTATAAGTTAGGAAACCAATTCATTCATTTAATTTTCACCTATTTCATGCATGAATCTTCTAGAATAGGTAAATAAGTGTCATGTCAACATGAAAATACATTAATTACATCAAAGAGGGTGAAAAATCCCATCTCAAGTCAAAACTGGTCAAAGCTGGGCGAATTCCTGAGTTGTAGATGAATTCCTGTGAAAACTGCCCAACGGGTCGCGTACCTCCGCCTGATGGGTCGCACTACTTTGGAGCTGATTTTGAGGTACTTCCAGGTGTCCAAATGAGGCAAAAGTGGGCTTGTTAGAAAGGTATAGATGTCTAATTTCCAACCCAAGTGGAATTTCTGAATTTGGTGGCCATTCTCCCCTCCAAAATTGCAATCTCCCAAGACTGCTTTCTGTGTGTCAAAAATGTGGCAGAAAGTCATTTTTTGCTTGTTTTTTGACTTTCTGGAGGCCCAAAACTTGGTGAAATTTCTGAGTAATGGCTGAGCAAGTGTAACTTTCCATGACAAATCTGGAAATGCTTAGTTTTTGCAAAATGGAGTTGTCAGGATGAAGGGTCTCACGGGGGGTGAGACCCGTTAATGGAGAAAACCTGTAAATTGCCTGAAAAACCCAAAATTTACCCAAAATGCTCAAAATTTCTTGGGATTTGTGCTGTGGCTAGGCTATTTAGTGCCTTGGTCCTTGAGTGAATCCTCGGCCAAGATATGGAGGGGATCGGGCCTATTTCTCCTTTTTTGTGCCTTGGCCAACCACCTTTGGAACATCTTCATTTTTGCCTTGCACACGTGCATTCTCGCCCAATAATGATTCTTCATGTTTCTCATCAATTTCTTATCTTGGTTGGCCTTAGCCAACAGCCTCTCTAAATGAGCATCGATCCGGATATGCATAGCCTCTCAAGAGATAAAATCCTCCCATGCGATGCCCTGCTGTTTTGATTGTTTGAATGTTGTTTCAATTGTTTGAGATGATGTTTCAAGGGGACAAATAGCACAAGGGAAATGTTAGGGAAGGGAGACTTTGAAGGGAAATTGGGAAAAACATATGAAATAAGGAGTTAATGGAGGGAATCATGATATATACCCCATCACATATATATGATTTGCAAAGGCTTTATGAGAGGTAGGGTTTAGGTTTAGTTTCTTGATTTTTAGGGATAGGGGTAGGGTTTAGGGCTTTTGATATTTTTTTGGTAGGGAGAATGAATAAAATGATGAGGGAGGTGGAAATAGGATGTAGGGAAAAAGTGGAGGTATAAAGGATAACCTTGAAAACAACAAGACAAACCCTAGTTCAACCAACACTTTGACATTTTTGAGCAAATATGCATTGGATTCATTAGTTCAAAATGATTGGCTTTAAACCACATTCATATGCTCTTCACACTTTGGCAAACAATGTATTTTCATGAGGAGAGGCCTACTTGAAACCTTGAAGCAATCCGGGATTTTTTGGAAGCTTACTAGCGAAATTTGGTGGAGGAATTCCCAACGGGTTGCTCGCCTCTGACGGGTCGCGCCTGTGTAATTTTTACACTGCTGGAGGTGCCCTGACGGGTCGCACGCCTCTAACGGGTCGCGCCCTTTTGCAGGAGGCTTTTGGAGGCCTTCCTGGTGTCGGAATAGGGTGCAGGATAGCTCGTTGGAAAGGCCTTTGAGTCTACTTTCCAACCCCAACTGTAATTTTTCAATTTGATGTTCATTTTCCCTGTCAAAAGTCAAATCTCCAAAGACTGGTCAAAAAGTGCCAAATGAGGCTGCCTCAAGGAAGAGTGTTGTGCAATCACCTTTTGAATGCCTTCCTCAACCCCAAATTGAGCTCATGATAACTCATTGGAAATATATTTGTGTCTAGTTATCATTTTACCCATCAAGCAAATCATTTGGCCAACCAAGCTAGGCGAAAACTTGATTTTTCCAAGGTCACTTCAGAGGTGCCCTTGATTCTCCTGAGGCAACGGTATTCTTTGACATTTCCCTCAAACCATGACACCTGTGCAAAAAGTGAAGGATGCTTTTCTTATTTGGAATTTTTTGGAACAAAAAATCTCTCATTTTTCCAAAATTCATCTTTTATTTCTCTGGAACATCATTTGAGTGCGACTTGTCCCGATGTGTGAAACAAGGAATTTTGTCGAAA
>APFE031219217.1:0-11920 GCA_000404065.3 Pinus taeda
GAGAAGTGCCTGGAATGACGACAAACAATGAGGCATATTACATTACCCTTGTTGAAGGGTTAAAAGAGGTAAAACAACATGATGTCAATGATATTGAAGTCTTCACCAACTCGGAGTTGATATGTAATCAAACGAAAGGCATCTATCAGGTTCAGAAGGACAATTTAAAACCTCTTCATAAGGAAACAATAAATTGGAGATGTCAATTTCAACATTTTACCATCAATCACTCTGCAAATATTGAGAAGACGTCCACTGATATAATGTCCAGAGCATTTTTAAGCACATATGTAGATGCCAAATATGACATAGGATTACCATCCACTGCAACAGAAATCATTGATCACCATCAATATAAATCCCCATTGTGCGAATGGGTTGTTGTTATCATTTTTCTGGGGTCTATCATAACATGGTTCTTTCACTAAAGAAGAACCTATTAATGTTTTATTTTTCCCCAACATGCAATGATTACGGTTTTTGGTATGGCAGACAAATTTATGGAAAAATCTAATATATTCCATGTACATGGACAAATGTATTGTGAGAAAAGTAACTGGTTCATGGTTTTGTGATTATCATCAATACATTATGATGTTGTCTGATCCTTCCAAACACCTTCTCAGTTTCTGGAGAGATATTGATATGCTATGTGATTTGTTTGTTGGTTGTTGATCAGTGATGAAAGGTTTCTTTACTATGTTTATAAGCAATTTATTCTTAATAACACATATTTCTCAATCACCTAGTCACTCTTCCCGTCTCCACCTTGGATTTCATCCCAATAGTTTTCCCAGATCACAACTCTATTTTGGCTTGACTTCTCTGTATTTCAGATCTTGTGCTTGTGGATTTATCCTGATAGTAAGGACCTAGTCTTTTTAAATCAAAGCAAATCTTGCTCATGCTCAATGTGTCATAAGTAAGGAAATGTCAATATTTCTCCAAGAAATCACATCCATCATGATGGTCTACTATGCTAAATCTCCCATGTGACCACTCCACTTCCTCCAAATCTTGCACTAGTTTTTCCTCTACGAAGGGATTCTTAGATAAACACTAGAAAATATGCAGTTGGTGTTCTGGCTGTTCTTGTAAGAGAGCTAAGAGGATTACTTGCAGTTAGTGAAACCTCTACAATCTCTCTAATAGTCAAACATTTAAGATTGGGTTCATCTTTAGCTAAATGCAAGGACAATTTATTTCTGTTTTGCTATCATTGTGTTGCAGTGGAAGTGACAAAATTGTAAATAGTTTGTTGAGATTGCCATCATTAATGCCTTCTCTGTAAAGCAAAAAAGAAAGCTCGTTCTCTTCTTAGAATCCTTCACAGTTAGGACTCTTCAAGAACTGCTCAAACAATTCTCTTGCCCGAGACTGGCAATTCAGTCACTTCAGCACACTAGTGAACCAGCTGCCAGTTTTCCACCAATTCATGCAGGGGCCTGGCTTTTACTTGTACAGATATTCTTTGGCAGACAAGAATCAAAATAAATGTAAATATCTCTATTATTCGACAGGATTTTGTTTTGTACAGTGTTTAATCAATCATAAAGGAGATGGACGACATAGAAATTCGGGGTGTCCAACTCACCTCTGTAATTTACCCTTCTAGGAGATGCTTAATCGCTCCCACATGGTCATTGTAGCTTGATGTACCTTTGGGTCCCATTGACCTGATTTGATTGTTTGTGTAATTGATATAAAATTTCTATCTTATTAAACATATATATTTGAGTTGGACTAGCTTAATTGATATGTGCCCAATTTTGCTAAACAATACATATTTTATGTCTGGAATCTGGTTTAGGTATTCTCACACAAAGCCATCATACCATTATCAACAAGGTCATGACTTTTGTTGTTTAGGTTTTACTCCTTATCAGTAAATCTATGTTTAGGTTTTACCCTCCACTTTTTTTAGTGAATAGATTGAGGAATGTGATTGCACAATCTTGCTAGAATATTTCCTTGAACATGTATGTTAACCCAACTAAAAGGTTACAATTCATAAGAGTTAAAATATTTCATGCATAGTATGGAAATTTATTAATATTGAGGTGATAGTGGATGTATTCCTAATAGTGCTTATCATTTAGCATGCTTGGTTGAAACTTTCCAACTCTGCTAGTTTGAGTCTTAACATGTGATGACTTTGGATTGTTATTTTTCTTTCATGGATTGTCACTTAAGAATATTTGACTTTTCCTCAATTAATTAGAAGGGTTAATCACATAATGTTATACAAGTTACCTTAGTAAAAGAAAAAGGACATAAATGGTTTCCTAGGGAGAAAAGGGGGAGAGAAAAGGTGGAGAAAAAGAAGAAAAAACAACCCTTACGCACTATTAGCTCCCTAAAACCTCCTCCATGTGGAACTTCCCAAGGGAGGATGTTATGTTTTTAACTCTTATTCCATTCAAGTGGAGCTTTCTAATTCCACATATCTCGTGGTGATCATATATCTCATTGATTTCTTATCCCTTGCACCTACAATTACTTGTTTACAATGAACAACCATTCTTTGGATTTAAATCCTTTGAACAAATGTTCCTTTTTTTTATAATAACTATAGTTTGCTAGGCCTCGTTGAAAATTTGAACTAGGGGCTCCATTTGTAAATGAGATAGCAACACTCATAATTAACGCTGAGTGAAACACCATCCCTGACAAAATTGTTTCTTTGAGTTCATGTCCAGTGAACAAGTGTTTGTCGCATTTGTTCTCAAATTGTTTTTTGTCATTGGTTTGTAGCATAAGTTAGAAAGCCACTAATGCCCTAAACTCTGCATATACAGTGCTTGTATCCTGCAAGTCTACACCCCGAAATTGGTAATTAAGTGTGTAGGATTTAAACCAATAAATTGACCAACATTTGTGTTCCTTGTTGTTTAACTTGGTTAATTCATGTCTTACATTATTACCAATTTTGTGATATCTCTACAAGAAAGTAAACTAGTGAGTCAATTTAATCAATGTCAATTCATTGCTCACTAAGGGAATGTTTTTTTCACATCAAATGCATACATATGGAAAGAAAATTGCCCATGAGTAGCATTTTGGAATGTTCAACATTCATGCAAAAGATGAATGTTATCTTCCATTTAAGGTCTGGTCTTAATGCAATCCTTAAATAATCATGATTATAAAGTTTTTATGATATAAATCTACATAGATGTGGGTCAAAATATTAGACACATTGGTAATTAATAACATGGAATGCTATCATCAATTTCAATGCTGAATAGGGGTTTGTCAAATCTTATAAATTTTTGCATTAAGATGAATCACATTAGTTCCTCATTTTCCGAAGAAGTTAGATAAAAATGTCATAGTGCACAATGAAGCAGTGTCAAGTTAGTGGTTCAAGTCATTAATTGACAAGAGGATGGATCATCTACAGCACAAATGACAGGAGGAAGGCATCAAAAGCATGGACAGCGATTTCTTATGTAAAGGAGACAAAATGTGTTGGTTGGTATGGATATATTTTTTATTTGTGTACTTTATAAAACTACAAACATGTATTTATGTAAGCATTGAAGGTTATAGAGTATGGACAGGATGCATAATGTATTGGCTGGTATGGATGTAAGGGTTCATTTATGTACAAGGAGAAAAAAGAAACCATAGCCTCTAGAAGCGATTCATTATGTCCATCTAAACAAAGATATGATATGCAGCTCCATGATAGAAAGATAATAAATTCACACAAGCATCCAATGTATCAAACATTGACACTTGAATATGCAATACCAAGCCTTCAAGTGGTATCAGACCTGGGCATGGGCAAGGCTGTAATCTTCTTCAAAAATACCAAATCAGCTTTCAATTCCAAATAAGGGGTTTGATTTGTGTCGTGTTTGCTTAGTGTTTTTAGAACTCATGGAAAAGTTGGTTGTGCAGTTGGTAACAGAGTTCATAATTGAAGCATTAGAATGGTTGTGCAGTTGGTAACAGAGTTCATAATTGAAGCATTAGAATAACTAAGAATGCATGTTTCAGGTTGACTTGGTTCAAAAGCAACAGGTTCAAACTTCAGAAAACTGCACTTCAAGATGCTATGAACCCAAGAGCTTCTTTCTTAAATATGAACACCGTAAATAAAATTAGATTTGTTTTGATCATATAACAGATCTAACATTTGGGAATATATTTGAAGAACAATTTAGATTGATGTCCAAAACACTAATTCATTCCCAAATTGTGGTGTGTATACAGCATTGTTACAGCTTAGTCTGCAGTATTAGACCAATTACGTGAGAAAATACAGAAACATTGCAGTAAAAAGAACCAACAATTCAATTTGTTGAACAATTACAGAGCCATGTGAATTAACTCGACATTCCATGTCAAAGTTCAAAATTTCATGAAACTTCAGGAGAGTAGTGGCATATAATTGATCTTTTACTTTTGCATTGATGAGGGCTCAAACATTCCTCGGTGCTCATCAGGCACCCATATTTTTAATATTGCACTGATGAAGGCTCAAACTTTCCTCAAATTTTGCAAGCACCCATGTTCTCAATGTACCTAGAGCCTTCTGAAACAACCCAACATTCCATGTCAAAGCACAAAGTTTCATGAACTTTAAGAGAACAGATTATGTCATTGGCTTTCTTTCATATGCAGCATCAAGTCATTGTAAATGTCAAGTTGATTCCTAGATCGTGCAATGCTTGCGTACACTCTGCCCATAATAAGTTGGTCTCGAATCAATTTTATGCTGGAATCCGAACTATCGCTCTCAAATTCACGTCTCCAAATGCTGTATTTGCCTAGCACTGCTGAACCTACCACTTTAGATCTCATAATAGCAGCATTTTCAAGGTTAGTTGCTTCTTCGTCATCCTGTTGGAGCAGGTCTGTCAACCGTTTTTCCCTTCTTCGTTGTCTCAATTGCTGCAAACAGAATGAACTATAAACTTAAGACAACATCTACAACAAAGTTCATTATGCTCAAATTTTGACTTGCTCAAATGAACTCAGCCCTGCAAGGTCCAAAACTCAAATAGCTCATTTGACTTGCTCAAATGAACTCAGCCTTGCAAGGTCCAAAACTCAAATAGCTCAAAGATCCACACGTGCACTTTTAGGTATACTCTATAAGTACCATATTCAAAAAATGGTGATCAGTTTTCAATCCTTGTTAATATGGATTCATCTCGAGCATGTAACCACTCTGATAGAGAAACAGCAGGGGGAAAGCAGTTACCCTCTGTTGAATTTTTGCCGGATTTTCTTCAATCTGTGAGTGATCTGCATTCGCAAGTCATTCTCAATTAAGCCCAGCTTATACACCTTACAATAAGAATTGATGTTTGACAACTTTATAGAATAAATGAATCCCAGTCCAATACAAGTAAGAAATTCAAAATGGTGAACCAAACTTACTAGCAAGAACATTCCCTACAACATCTTTGTGTTTAACTCCTCCAACTCCTTTCAAGCCTGTCACCAGCGTTTCATTATTTGAAGCATTAACATCCTGAAGTGACTTCAATCTAACATCCTTGGAATTTTGCTCGAGTTCCTCAAAGGAAATGCCAATTTGTCATGGAAGATTAGCTTGCTGATCATTCTTTGATTTTCGTCTCTGCTTATTGGCAAATGCCCACAGACAAAATATCGCTTCTGTCAGCATAGTCTGTCTGTGTCAAATAGGTGCTAATTTGCCAGATAAGCATTGCAACAAAGGATTCTTTCAACAATACAACAGTTTCCCCAGCCATATACCTGATCAAGTTTTTTTTGGCCTATGCTTTGATCAACAGGTCTTTCCCACACCCATGATGAAGATAAATCTGTTCTCCTAACAAGATTTAGATTTAGTGGTCCAGAATCATATATATTTGCTACAATGAGTTCGACCACCTTTGCAGTAAACTTCTAAGTGAATGATTAGGCATTGGATTAAAAGTAACAAGTTCAAAAGTCACTATTTATAGTATATGGCATATGCTACCTCCTTAGGGAATAGATCCTCTAATTCTTCTACAGCAGTCAGCTTCCTCCAGTCTCCTGTCTGTGGCCACAAAATTCAAAAGAAAGAACACAGGTTTAACCACATTACCATAATCTTTGGAGCCTATTGAAATAATTTCCTATTTCTTAGCTTGGAAAACGATGAAGTTAATATTCGTTATTTCCAATAAACCAAGTGCCAAAATCCTATCACCTACTTAAAAACCACTGAAAAAATTTACAGGACAAAAAAACATAATGACATGACTCAGTCTCGACAATGTCTTGGCAAAACCCAACGTGGAGAATCTTCTGTGACTTGGCTTATTAAAAATTCAGGAAGCATACACTCGGAAACCAGGGAATATAAAGTCAGTGAAACATGCAAACTTCTTGACCAAAATGGAGTCTGGCTGATTTTGGTCCCAACAGAATTTTCATTCCACTAGGTAGTTCAGAGAACAAAGTTGTAAAGAGTCATATTTCTCTGGAATAACTTTCAGAAAAACTTATGAAAACAGGGTCCCAGAGAGCTATAGGTATAGAATCATTTATCTTTAAAAATTGATTCCCAATGAGGTGAGTGCCACGATAACTCCAACAACCCTCAAATGCATCCTCTAAACTGGGCCAAGGTCCTGATACCATGTTGGGGTTTTCTGTTACACTATTATAAAAGGCTTCAGAATAATAATCTTCAGTCAAGTTCCAAGCCCTTATCATTACCTTGAATGGGCAGTTAGTCCCATGTTCCCAAAGTGGTTGTTACCCCAAGTAATTGATTTTCAATGCGGTGAGTGTGAAAATACACTAACCATACTTGCTCGATTAACTGATGAATTCAATACAAAATTACATGTCAAAATGTGAGTGTGACTCTACAGACTCAGTCACCTGTTTATAGAAAATAGAAAAGAATAAAAAAGAGTAGTGTGTTTGTTTTTCCGACCCAATTTCACCACAGGCAATTAGGGATCTGTCATGTGAAATCCATGGTCTTCTGTAGTATGTAGATTCATCAATGGAATTTTGTGTATTTTTATTTTTTATTTTTGAGAACTATTCTCAGTTTTTTCCAAGTTTGAATCAGTTCTTACTCAGCTTTGCCCAGTCATCTCCAAGTGAGATTTGATCATTTTGATGTCAACAATATTAAATAAGAATTACTAATTGTGATTACAACAGTACATAATAGTTGAGTATATGGTGTTAGGCCTTTTCAATCCAAGGTGTCATTATATCTTTAAGTTAGATGGCTTGGTTCTGGTTTCCCTGATAACCCTCATAATCTTTAAGGCTATTAATATTTATCTGTCTAGTAATTGCAACAGTATATAATAGTTGAGTAGATGGTCTTATGCCTTTCAATCCAAGATGTCATTATATCTTTAAGTTAGAATAACTGGTTCTGGTTTCCTGATTACCCTGGTAACCTCTGAGGTTATTTATATTTTAATTGGTTGATTTTTTTCTCTTACGTTGTATTGATGTTTTTTTCATCTTGCTTGCAGATGACTATGGTGCTAAATGAAACTCTAAGGCTATATCCACCTGCTGCTAGGTTAATAAGAAAAGCATACAAAGCAATCGAGCTTGGCCAGTTCTCTCTTCCGAAAGATGCAGCCTTGTCAATTTCAATTTTGGCAATGCATCACAATGAAAAGTTTTGGGGTCCAGATGCAAACTTGTTTAAGCCAGAGAGATTTGCAGCGGGTGTTTCAAAGGCAGCAGTTAATCCAAATGCTTTCCTTCCATTTTCCTTGGGGCCAAGAAATTGTGTTGGCCAAAATTTTGCCATGTTAGAGGCCAAGAGTGTTCTGGCCATGATTTTACAGAGATTTTCATTCAGTCTCTCCCCTTCTTACAAGCATGCCCCAGCGGCTGTGCTTACTATACAGCCTCAGCATGGCATGCAAATCATATTCGAAAGTATTGACGTGTAAACAGAACGAGGAGGTTTTCCAAGTCTCTTGTGCGTCCATAACCTCCTTCATCTGACATAATGAGCCTGCAAATAATAATGTACTTATTTTAGCATATTTGAGCTTGTAGGGGTCTTAGTAAGCTTGGAAATTAGTTTTGATTTCTCTATTAATGGAAGATAACATTGATTTCTCTATTAACGTTATCTTCCTCATTATGTATAAACTAAGATGGAAGTATTGTAGTTCGGTGCGTATGGAAAGTAGGGGTTTCTGGAACAGAGTTGTGGATGTTTATAGCTTTTACAGAGGTTCTGTTGTGTATTTGAATTTATGTTTTTGTTTCCTAGGTAAAACTCTACCCATTCCATCCTCCATTTGGAATCGAGGACCAATTTTTTTTCCAGTTAGTTAGTCACTTGAAATTGATGCCTAATACTCTGGCAGCAGATTTATCAACTGGAAAAGAAAGGCCGAAATTCAGCCAGCGAAGTTATGTAGCGGAGAGAGAAAGACAAGCAGTTGAGGATTAGAGTCTATTCTCCTTCCATCCACGTAGACACGTCAAGACTTGCATGAGTACATTTGGGTTCTCTTTCTCTCTATTCACAAATTGAGGAGGACGTAGCGACTGAAATCGAATCACCAGATTGCGATCATTAATTTAAGTTGCAGTTTCTGTACCCACATTCTGAACATAGCCTATACATTGAGATTCATATTCCCGTCACAACAAGTGTAGATCGTGGTCAATCGTAGACACGACCTGTAGGTATTTTCGCTCTTCTTCCAATGGAATTGGAACCAGACTGATCACGAAAAAATCAAGCCTTGATCTGCTGAAAACTGAGGCCTATATTTTTGTTAACATTAGTTGCTCCGTGAACATGATGATTTTACATTACAGGGAATTTCGATTTCGCATTGAAGGGAATTTCAATTAACAGAGTCGGAGGTGTCACCAAATTGTACCTGGGTGGCGAGCTGCAGAGTAGAGGAATTGCATAGCGGGAGGCGCCGAGGAAGAAGGTGAGTGAACAGCCCACGGGATCCTCATTTCGAATTGGAAATGGCAATAACTCTCCACTGCTACAATACCCGTTCAGACCCGATCTGTCAGGGGAGGTCAGTGCTGACATCGGATTTTCTATCAGGGAATGTCAGGAATGCCAGGAGAGGGTCAGGAATGCCAGGGGAGGGTGGCGGAGAGGAGGGTGGCGAAGAAAGAGGATGGCTGAGCTAGGGGAGGGTGGCTGAGGGCGGAGGGATTGGCGGTGGCCGGAGCCAGACAATTTTCCGGGCAGTGATGGAAACCGGGCCATTTTACTGCCTAATTAGACTACTCCTTTATAATATATGAGGTAAATGTTAAAATAATAAGAGAGAAACAAGTTATTAGTCAAAATTTTCCTCGTGCATACAATCAATATATGAAATAATTTGCATAAAATTTTATTTGATAATTGGATAATTTGCATTGTAATTTTATAATGGTAATAGATAAATGAAAAAAAATAATATGGATTTAGAATGTAGATGTAATAATATTTAAATGTAGAAGAATGAGAAAAGAATACATTGCAAAACTAAAATAACACAAAAAATAGCTAAATTTTAACGTTTATATATTATTATTAATTATTAATATAGAATTATATATATCTATATATATATATATATATATATGTAACAAGATTTTTAACTACAAGAATCAACTCCAAATTATTATAGATATTCTAAACCAATATAAAATTTCTTTCTTACAATACCATAATTTATTTATACCATATACTCAATAAAACATAACTAATGTTTTTTTGACATGTGTTCATATGACATCACCCTCATAGTACAATGAAGACCATTAATATCTAAATAAGATTTCTTGCAATAGGATGGACAAATGCCATGGATTATTAATAGCATGTGTTTGAGAAAAAAACACTCATTTGATGTTACACTCTTTCATATGACATTTTTTTTAAATAGTCAATTTAATTATAAAGTTAAAAAGGACATAACTACTTTATACATAAATATCAACCTTTAATTTTTGTATACTATTATGAATGTTATAGAATATTTCATGGTTATTAAATCTCTTCCATCCACCTAATAATTATTGATAGTTAAGTTATAGATATATTTTTATAATTAATAACAACAATATTAATAATTTAAAATACAGTTATGTCTACCACTCATTTGGGAATTAATATGTTATGAAAAATTATGTAAACCATGAAATCAAGGTTCAACTCCCTTGTGGATCAAAGCAATAAAAAATATTAATTTAAAATATAGTTATTTTTATGATTTTTTTTTGACAATGTAAAATATATGATTTAAGAAATATTTAATTTCTCAATATATATACATGTTAGCTACATATAGACAAAAATAACATAACCTCATTTCTTGGGGTAGCTCAATTGGCAATGGCAGTGGAAATGAAGTCGCTTGGGTTAGCTCAATTGGAAATGGCAGTGGAAATGAAGTCTCACGTGGGGTAGCTCAATTGGTAATGTCAATGGAAATGAAGTCTCACCAAATGGGAAGTCTTGGGTTCAAATCTTGTGTTATCCTTTAGATTGAGATATGGAAGGAGTTACAAATGATGAAGATCAAGATAGGGAAGGAGTTACTAATGATGAACACAAGTCTTAGGTTCAAATCTTGTGTTATCCCTAGATCGAGATAGGAAATGAGTTATTAATGATGGAAATGAAGTCTCACTGAATGGGAAGTCTTGGGTTCAAATCTTGTGTTATCCCTCAGATTGAGATAGGGAAGGAGTTACTAATGATGAAGACAAGTCTTGGGTTCAAATCTTGTGTTATCCCTTAGATTAAGATAAGGAAGGAGTTACTAATGATGAAGATAGTGATAGGGAAGGAGTTACTAATGATGAAGATGACCCTATAAAAAATAAATATATTAATTTATTATATATTTTATTGAAAAATATTAAAATATAATGATAAATTAATTTGATAATTGTGAAATGTTAACCTTTTTTATTAGTTAATACAAAGATAGAAATAAAATATTATATATGTTGATATAAAAATAAATAATTTATAATAATTTTAAAAAAATATTAATAATTAAAAGTGAAAAATTAATAATATTTGATATAAGATCTTTGTCATTTATATTTATTTTTGTTGTAAGTTTTTTGACAAATCATATAAGCAATGAGTAGATGATCCTGTTTTTGGGAAAACATGTAATGTGATTCATCTTAAAAAAAGTCACCATCAAGTTATTACTTATGTAATTTATCCCAAAGCTTACTTAAAAAATTATAAAATTAAAATTGAAAAAAAAAAATTAATATAAAAATAAAAAATAAAAATTAAACCATAAAAATTATTTTATATTAATTTTAATTATTAACTCAAATTATATATTTAATATAAAAAATTTTGTCGAACCCAATATTTAAGCACAGACAGAAAAAGGGAAAAATATGCGAAAGGAATCTGAAAAAGTCGATAAAATAAATATGCAACTGGTTCCTTTAAATAAAAATAAAAAAGTTTGCAGGTTTTTTCTTTTCAAATATATAATAGTGTTGATAGAACATAATTGATCATTATTATTATCTTATGTTATGTAATATCTTATGTTATGTAATAGAGTTAAACAATAATTGTGTGTGGGTTTATGTTACATTTTGTTATATTGGATAGATGTTAGGTCCTTTTTAAATATATAATAGTGTTATAGAACATAATTGATCATTATTATTATCCTATGTTATGTATAGTAAGCCATAATTGTGTGGGGTTTATGTTACATTTTATTATATTGGATAGATGTTAGTAGGAAAATAAGTTTAGTTATTAAAAGTTTAAATATTTTTTAGCAAATTTTTATTAGAGAATTTACAAAGTTATAGACATGTAGAAAAGGTCGATAGTCTGAATTGAGCATGTTTAGGAAATAAAAAAGCATGTCTAGATGGGAGCTAGCTTGGGATTGACCATCTTCCCTTGGGTGGGAAATAGGATGGTCTCTATGAGTTTCAT
>APFE031219220.1:0-10683 GCA_000404065.3 Pinus taeda
CAAAGGAATGGGTCTCCAGTCAATTTTCATATTGCCCCACCATTCAAAAGCTTCCATAATGGATGGGAAAGCTATCCTGCTGAAGTCGAAGTGGACAGCTAAATTCTGCCATATCAATTGTGATTGGGGGCAACTTAGAAAAATATGAAAGTTGCTTTCTGTATTTGATCTATGCAAAGGACATATGGCCGACCCACTCCAATTCCTTTTTTGGAGACTATCCCATGTAAGATTTTTGTTGTGGAACACTAGCCAAGAAAAAATGATGATCTTGAGAGAGCAACCTATTTTCCATAAAGAGGATGGGAATATGTTAATCAGTTGATTATGTTCCGTGAGTTGGAGCTGAAGGTAGATATGCTTAACATATATAGTCGATCGACCTCTAATCCCCTTATATATTAGCATATCCTCGGCCTCTATCCTAAATATACCACTGTTCCTCATAGCTGATGTGGTATGGACCCATTAGCTAGCCAACTCTACATTAAGACCCAACTGAAATGCCGACTTCCATATAGGGATGGATCCCTCCCATCTCTATATGGTCTTATCCTAGAAAAAAATCCCTCTATTATGAAGTGTTCCAATTAACTGCTGAGAAATGGATATAACTTCGTCCCCTCCTGCAATGGCATCCAATCAAATAATGATTTTAATCCCCGTCTAGAAACTCCATATTAGATTTTGGAGGAAGAATTTCTCTATTTTTCAAAAATGACAGAACCCCGAGATGAACCAATAGAGCCCCGTCTGTACCAGAAAGTGATGTCTTGGTTATCCATATACTTTGATTTTATGGCCATGCTCCATAGAGAATGCCCCATAATAGCCTTCCATAATGATTTACAAAGGAGGGCTTTGCGGAACAGGTCAAGATTCATTATACCCTAGCCTCCCATCTTTTTTGGACGAGCCAGCATAGAGAGCTTTGTAAGGTGAAATTTGTTTTTCTCTTTGCTACCTCCCAAGATAAAATTGGTTGTCAATCTATTGATTTATTAATAACGAAGGCATGAATAAAGAAAAGATGAGCCCAGTAGACCATAATTTGAACCAACGTTGACTGAGTTAATATCGCTCTCCCAGCGATAAATAAACATTTGAATTCTCATCCAGAGATTCTTTTTTTAAAACAATGGTGAATCCATATCCAATCAGCCGAGGAGTATCCCACAAGTTTTATCGTGAATGTTCTCCAATATATATTGAAATTCTAATTTAATTAATTTTTATATATTTTTTAAATTTATAATAATAATCAAATATTTTGATATCTTATTGATAAAGTTTATATATTATTAAATATTTACCAATTATTTAATAAATCTAAATTTTGTCTTTTATCCATTTACTTTCCAAAAAATTAACCTTAATTTATTATTTAACTATACTTGCTATTTATTTCAAATAATTTTTTTTAAAAAAATTAAATAAATATTTTTTTTCTGAAATTATAGTTTTTATTTTAATAAAATTTAATTAATTTTATTGGGATATATTTAAGTTTTATTTTTATTAACACATTGAACAACTTACATACCCAGAACAACTTACTTAGCCATGACCATGACTTGTATTAACACAACATTATCAATATGACAAGATATTATCCCATGAAGACATCTATTAACTCATCATCGTAGTCATGGCATTTACCTCTACCAACATGTCATGAGCATTCAACATGAGAATACAAGAGTACCAAAAGGATCTTTGACTTCATGAGAGCCACTCTCTCTTCGATGGAGTCCAGCTATCATTATACGCTAGGGGACAAGAATCCTATGTATTAAATATTTTTTTTCACGCGTGTCAAGTTATATATGTTTATGGTTAAATAATATTTTTTTAATATTTATTATTCTTTTTCATGCGTGTCAACTTATATATGTTTATCGTTAGATAATATTTTTTAATATTTATTATTAAATAATATTTATATTATTTCAATCTAACGACTAAAACATATACAACACATTAATAAAATTATAAATTTAAAAATATATGTATCACCAACAATCAAATGACATATTGGCACATCTTCTCTTGATAAATACAAGACTTTTGGGGTGCAAAACTTAAAATCCCTACACCACAATCCTCATCTCTCCTTTGTCACTATTTTAGTTGGCCTCCTCTCTTTTGTCATTGCTTTTGTTAGCGAGGTTGTGTTTGTATACATATATTTTGACAATTTTTCTTTCTTATTATTCCATGTAATTGTTTTTTGAGTGGGTCATATTAAATAATAATGATCTTTTTACCTAATATTTTAATTATTAAATATTATTTTTGAATTAGTATAAGTTGATTTTGATTTTAAAGAATTAATATTGAAAATATTATTATTTATAATAATATTTTTTTTAACTATATTATATTAATAAATGGAAATCTTGGAGGTTAGAACTTGAATCATAATGAGTCCTGGCATATTTTTTTTCTAAATAAATTCCTATTTTATAGTTAGTAAAGATTACCTTCTTGTAATATGATTATGGTATGGATAACGACATGATCAAAATAAATGAATTATGAGATTCATTTATCTATGATTCTATTATTTCCATTTATTTTATATATAGTATAATTATTATCTTGGTAATCCCTAATTTATTTGGATTATGATTTATTAATATACATTGATTTTGATGATATTTAAAATATAATTTTAAAATTTTGTGTACTTGATATAGTAAATTATTAATTATATGGTTGTAATAATGTTTTCTCAAATGTTTGTTTTTTTTAATATATGGCAGAGTATGTACACTTTTATAAACTAAGTAGTCATATGGTTGCAAAGGGCATTTCTCTTCCCACAAACAAAGGTGTCTTATATAACAATTTATTGTCTAGCTAAATTATGCCTTTAAAATTAATTTTTTCATCTACAAGGAAAAGTCAAGCAATTTCACAAGTCACATATCCCCTTCCTCAGACAATAGTGAGCTCCCTTCCAGCAGTGCTAAGGAGTTAGTCACATGGCGAGCAAATGGGGAGGGGTAGGAACCCGTCCTTCAAATATATCTTGTCTAGTAATAATGACGAATGTTTAGAGGCTCAAGATCCCAATTCGGCAAAACATCAATTGATTCCAGGCTCATGGGCTGGAATATATTATAGAGACAACTTGTTATTGGGTGCAGTGTGGCAAGTAAAATTTCAAAGAAAATGTCTGTCAAAAGCAGTAAAATATCCAAAATATGAAGTAAAACCACCAAAATTGTTAGTTACATCTAATATATGAAATTCCATGTGTTCGTATGCAAATTCAATGGATTTTGGCCAACACAACAAGCTCTTATCAACTAGATCCAACAAAAATGGTAGCCAAAAGGCCAAGTGGAGTTGGAACTAGGGGCCAAGGGTTTCTTTACAGCTATTTTATCGGATCTTGAATACCAAGAAAAGGTATTTGATAGGGGGTCGTACTTCTTCAATAACTTCGAGCTCTTTATGTATTTCTAGCAAGAACACAAGAAATTCCTAGTTGCACTAATTTGGATTCAACTATTATTGTTTTTAAAGGACTAATGGGACAACAAAATCCTAAAGGGAATAAGAAACTCCATTGGACAATTTATCAAGATATCAAAAGTAAACAAGTGAGGGATATACACTCTGTATACTCAAATTTCTGTCAATGTGAATATCTCTGAACCATTGCTTGATTTAATAGTTTTTCTTTCCAAGATGAAGTTTGGAAATAATCATTGGACTACAAACGTGTTCCTTTCCATGGCAGATGATGTCATGAGTATTGGAACTTGTTTAGAGAATGCACTCTTAACTTGGTAGAATAGGTTCAAGCTCCCAAAGCTTGACTAGATGCGTACGGATTCACTAAATTCCAAGAAAAATGAAGAAACCCTAGGAACAAGACAACCAACCCTGAGGGTAGCCCCCTTCAATCCAATAATAAATTTGTTGTTCTTCAAGATCAAGATATGGAGGAGCCCAATAACAAAGATGGTAAAGAAAAGTAAGGTAGGGTTAGTGCTTCCAAAGATGCTCTACAAAATAAGAGAAAAACCTTGTAAGGAAATTTAATTGAACAATTGAAATATGAGGAAATCTTCCATTATGCTGAGGAAAATACAAAGGTAATACAAGGAAGCAAGATTAAAAAAAAAGGAGGTATGGAACCATAGAGGAAGAACTTGTAAGGGTCAAAAATAGAGGGCACAGTCAAACAACAACCAACACATTCCCAGATAACAAAGCCACAAATGATCATTATTAATACAGTCACAAGGGGAGTAAGCACTTCAATGGGAGACTTGGGAACCTAAGTTGACGCATCGAAAGGACTCTTAGGGTATGAAAATGAGGATAAGAGGAGAGGAAGAAGGAGTAATAAAGGCAAGTTGCATGAAACAAGTGAGATAATGGTCAATTGAGGACAAATTTCTGCCATCTTAGAGGTATTATTTGTCGTTCCCTAAACTGGAAAATGAAACTCATGTCATGGAATATCATAGGCTTGAACAATAAGGGAAAGAATAACCTTATGAAAAAGAGAATCATAAGGGAAATGCCTACTATATTTGTTCCTTAAGAAATGAAATGCTCCAAGGAAAATATCATAAAAATGACACACAAATATTGGAAAAGATGTAGGATAATTTCCTTATATGGTAATGACACAACTGATGGGCTAGCCATCTTATAGAACCCTTAGGACGTATTGTTTTCCAACCAAATTGCAACTTGAGGCAACATATCTAGCTAATTTCCATATCTAAGATCGAATGAGAGGGTGATGCTAAAAGTCATGTATGGACTACCCATTGCTACAAAGAAAGATTTTTTTTTTTTTGCAAATCCTTAATCCAAGGGCCCTTAGCCAAGAAAACATCTAGATCTTAGGAGGGGATTTCAACATGATAAAGTCATTACAAGAAGATAAAGGGGATAAGAAGATTAGAAAGGACATATCTAATGTATAAAGACACCATTCAACATCTCGACTTGGTGAACATCAACATTGCCAATTTCATCAATTCCTAGAATAAAAGGAGATGAGGTCAACACCAAATCGCTTCCAAGTTATATAGGTTTTTTATTTCTAAGAATCTTTTGGAAAAAAAATTTTGTGGAAACCTCTATTTTTCCATGTAATTGATCAATCTTCAACTAGATATCGCAGAAACCCCTCACAACTGGATGATCAACCTTCACCTAGATATCAAAGAAACCCCTCACAACTACCCCTTTAGATTTGAGGGTTTTTGGCTTCAAGATGATACCTTTCTTGACAGGGTTAGGGGTTGGTGGGAAGAACTACAAACACGGGGGAATCGAGGATGCAAACCTTTCAGCTAAAACTCAAGTGCCTCAAAATCATAATCAAAACATAGAATGGGGAGGAATTCAAAACTATTTTTGAAGAAAAGTACAAGCTTGAGGCACAAATGCAAGAAATAGAAAAAATAATCACACTAGAAGGAAGAGAAAATGAATTAACTTGGGAGGAAGGTGAAACTTTCACAAAGCTAGAAGACGTAAGAAAGTAGGAGGAAATCCTTTGGAAGTAAAAACATCTCATATTATGGCTATAGGTGAGGCAACAAAATACAAAATTCTTTCACAAGTCCATGATAAAACACAAGCACCACAATCAAATCATCTTATTGATATACGAATAAGGTAATAGACTACTAAATCATGGCGAGTTGGAGAACCATCTAAACGAATTCTATAAATCCCTTCTTATAGAACCAACCTCCTACATATCATATGATATTAGGAAAATTATGGCAAACATTCCATCCCTAGTTAATCAAGAATGAAGGTAGAAGAAGTGGTAAAATTGTGCCCAAGAACAAAGCCCTAGGTCTAGATGGTTTCACCATGGACTTCTTCCAGGAAATTTGGCCCTTCTTAGGCATAAAAATTCACAAAAATTGTTGAAGAATATCAAAGATCCAAATCACTTTACCCGAATCTAAATGCGAAATTTATTGCCCTAGCCTCCAAGACCAAGCACGCTATAAAGGTTGGAAGATTCCACCTGATTGCATTATGTAACGTAATCAACAAAATTTTCTCGAAAATCATTACCAATAGGTTGAAGCCATATTTGGTCTTCCTAATTGCTATAAAAAAAACGATTATGTTGAGGGACATCAAATTTTGGATGGAATTGTAGCTTCTTCATGAGGCTATACAATCCCTCAAGAAAAGTAAAAAGATGAGGATTCCCATTAAGCTAGACCTTTCCAAATCCTTTTATATATTGATTTGTTCTATTTGTTTGTTATATTAAGAGCCTTTGGATTTTTCGAGGAACAAATGGAATGAATCAAAGCTTTAATTTCATTTTCACTATTTTCCATTTTTCTCAATGGTTTACCAACCCCCCTTTTAAGTCATCACGAGGCATTATAAAAGGTGATCTGTTGTCACCCCTTCTCTTCATCTTAGCAGCAAAAGGCCTTAAACACTCATTAAAAGCCGTTATAGCTGAATATAAAATCAAAGGCCTCCACCTTTATGGATAATATCTTCCTCTTACCCATTAGAAATTTGTGGATGACACCATACTCATGGGTATTCCTACAACATGGGAAGAAAATGTTATAAGAAAACTTCTAGCGATTTCATGGAGGCCTAAAGTATGGATATCAATTTCACCAAGTCCTAGGTTTATGTTTTCAATAATAACATAGTAGTGTAGGCTCATCTGGTGGGCCTGCTTGGCTTCAATAGAAGAAAGCTTCTTGCAAAGTCTTTGAGCACCCCTCTGGTTGAAATCTCTCTAAAATTTATTCACTGGAAAGAGTTTATACAAAGAATCTCCTTAAAATTGGATAACTTGACATTTCGATCACTAAATTTAGTCGAAATATTAGTACTATTGAAATTTGCGCTATAGGTGTTACCCTTGTATCATTTATCTATTATGGTAGCTCCTAAAAATGTACTAAAAAAATTCAAAGCATACATCGATAATTCCTTTAGGGAAGTGTAATGAAGGATAAAAAATGGTTATTAGTAGCCTGGGATAAGATATGTCTGTCCAAAGAAGCAAGGGGTTTGGTCCTATGGGATCTTGTGAAACTTAGTAAAGTAATGGGAGCACTATAATTTCAACATAAAGAAGGATATTTATTCGTTTGTGTTGAAAAAGAACCTGATGTATAGTCATGGTGGTGGAAGAACATTTGGAGACTAAAATTACCAACAAAAGCATGTTTATTCCTTTGGTGATTATTGGGAAACAAAATTTGTACTGGAGACAATCTAGAAAATAGGTCTTTTTCCAGTCCATCATGGTGTGCCTTATGCAAAAGTGCAGAAGAAACAATGGATCATTTATTTCTATTTTGTCCTATAATAAATCAAATATGGAATATGGATTTCTAGACTCTATTTGTTTGTAGTAGGTGGTAGGGTGAATCCTTTTATGAAGCACAGACATCTTGGTGGAATGAGGCATCATCAAAAAATTGGTGGAACATTCCCCCTCTTATCAGTTGAGGTGATAGCTTGGGATGAATAAATCAATATTTCAAGACAAAGATATATACCCCAATCAAATTCACACAAAGATGCTACCCATTTACGAGCTCCTACCTGAAGATGAACCCACAACTAGATCCTAAACAATTATAGATGTACACATTGATAATTCTCAGGTGTGGGAATATTTTTATGGTTCTGCCCAAGAAGATGGATTGTGTGGAGGTGGACCTATCTTTTATTTAAATGATAATAATTTCTTTAAGCTAAAAAAGTGGATTGAGTCTCGAAACTAACAACTATGCCAAACTATTTAGCCTCAAATTGGTTCTTCTCTTTGCTAATGAAAAATGGTGCCCATAGCTTTAGGTTTTTGGGGATTCTAGGGCAGTTATTGATTAGTTCAATCAACATTCCATATGTCACGATAACACACTCAGACCTATTTTAGATGAAGTACTAATGATTAAGAGGTTATTTATAATGTGTCGTCATATTTACAGGGAGAGAAATACAATTTCCGATCGTGTATTCAAGGAAGGTGCATAACAGGCTCAGGGGATATGACAGATTCTAGAGCGGAATGGAAACGATCACTATGAGTACTTCCATAGACCTTTTGATGAGATGTTTTGATTCCATAGATGGAAGTTGCGCATATATGGAACCATTTTTTGTATATGAGTATATATATAGAAGTTCCACATATATGTGCATATATACAGATGGTAAAGATTATTTACATTTTGGCTTGGATTGATTAACCAAACTTAATTTCTAGAATGGTTTATTTACGTTTTGGCTTGGATTGATTAACCAAACTTAACTTCTAGAATGGTTGGACATAATTTTAATGGCTCAAGGATCCTTTTGTTTATGCACGCCATATAATAATTGTTGGAGGGTCCTGGTGTTGAGAGGTACTTTTTTGTTTAGTATAAAAAAATGTATAGTTCTATCTCACTTAGATTAAGGTAGATGAGTAATAATTTGAAATATATGATATAAATTTTAATTTATTACATCTCAAAATTACTTTTAATTTGAATTTATTAAATATTAAATGTGTTTTAAATTAAAATTTTGGATGTTTAATTTAAAATAATACATAAAAAATTAAAACAATACTTTTTAAAAATAAATTAAAAAAATATTGCCTTATTTTTAATTTAAAAATTATTGTTTAAATAAATAAATTAATTAAAAGAGTGTTATCACATCTAAAAATATGAATGAATTTAAAATAAGATTATTAAAAATAGAAATTATATTATGAAATGTAAATGAATCATTATAAATTTTCAAATTTATCTTGAAGAGATCAAATTCATAAATGTATAATTTTTTCTTTAAATATTGATCTATTTTAACTCATGATCAAATTAAATAAAATGAATTTATATTAATTTTTAATAAGCTATGTGTAATTTCTATATTGAGCACCCAAGGAATTGTGCATCCCAATACATGACACACATTGAAATGTTTAATCATAATAGTTTTTTTTTCACACGCATTCATTAAAATATAAAGAAAGAAAATAATTTGAAAAAGTTTATTTAATATGACATTAATACTTATTGATAACCAACAATAAAACATTTTTATATTAATATTTTAAAATATTTTTTTTTATATTAAAAATAATTGTACAACACATATAATAAGTGAGAAAATAACCTTCAATAATTATTAAAATATTATTTATATATAAAATAATAATAATATATAATATATATATATATATGAAAATGAAGAGAACTATTTCAAGATTAAATTAATTTTTTTAGAGTTATTATGTTTAAAACATGTTAATATATATTTGAATATGAAAACTTATGAATAACTACACTGTTAAATTAGTATGAAACAATTATTATTGGCCATAATTTAACTCTATATTAATATGAAAATTAAAATTTAGATATTTACTTGAATATAAATATCAATATATGTTAATAATAAATTACTTATAAATCAATTTGGGTTGGGTTTGAATTAGAATTTTGTTATTAATACTAATTTCTAATAATATTCCATTTTTAATATATTAATTTACAATAATAATTTTATTTACAAACTACGAAACTTTCCTCAACTACCCACTCTTATTTGCATAACAATGATAATGACTTCTATTAACACATGTTATTATCAATATGACAATATATCATCCAAGACTCTATTAACACATCATCGTAGTCATGACAGTGACCTCTAACGAGATGTGGCGACCATTAAACATGAAAAATACAATGGGGCCAAAGGTTCTTTGACTTTAGGACAACCGTACTTTTTATTGGCTGGCATCTAGGTATCATAATACGCTAGACACCAATCTGAGTGTTTGTTTTGTGTACAAATAGGATACGTTTACTTAACAAACGTGTTTTGTCACGTGCTTGTTAAGGGAACAAATGACACAACGTATCTGACATGTGGACACATCATCTCTTAATGTGTTGAACACTTATGGCATGAAAAGTCATTCATGACTCAATGTAAAATTCTTAAGCTCAATCTCCATTTTCCTTTTCTCATTGTTTTATTGTTTGCATAGGGGAGGGTCGCCAATACATGTGCGCCCTCCCCGCCACATCGTAATACCACGCGTCAACCCACATGGCTCCGGTACGACACCTGTCCACCGTGGAGCTGGCCGTGTGGGGTATCACCTCCAACATTAAAACACGAACTTCGCGCCTTTTACATGGTTGGTCTAGGCTCATTTCGACGATGTTCCATTTTCCCTTTGTCTTTCTGCTCGAGGCCGGTAGTTGGGCGAAGCCCCCCGCCGAAGATGGCGCGGGACGGCCCTGTAACCTGCGCGCATGGTGGTTAGAACGTGTGTTGGGGGAATGTTGTGTTCGGTTGACAGGGTTTGTATTGTTGCGCGCAGAGTCGTTTATTCGTGTGCTGGTGCAAAGGTTTGATGGAGTTTCTGGGTTTCTGGCTGGGACAGCGGTTCTGCTTTTCTTGTGCTTTTCCGCCTGGATTTCTTGGTCGTTCTGGAATGCAAGTTGTTTAACATGGAATGCCGGTTGTTTAGCATTTCTCTGGTGGTGGTCTTATTCGGCGATTTTGTTGTTTGGGGAGGAGTCGGTCGCCATTCTACTGAGCTTGAGGTAACATAGCATTTTTAGGGTTTAGCTCTGCTGTTTTTGTTGTTTTTGTGATCTCTAATGGCTTCTAATGGCTTTTTTTTTCCTGTTG
>APFE031219224.1:0-10697 GCA_000404065.3 Pinus taeda
TGAGTCCTTTGTGAGTCAATTTTCAGTCTTGTTGTTAAGTTAGTTTGCGTCAGTTTTCAGTCATGCATTTCAGCTTGATTTTTTGACTCCATTGCCCAATAATTGTAAGGCACTGGTCTGCTCTCCCAGAGGTCTCCGATTCTTGGCACCTCCAAGGAGCTACCATCCCCATTGGAGCCAATGTTAGTGTAAGTCTTTCCAGCCTTCCTCCAGTGATCAAACATGCTCTTACAAAGTTATTTTGAAGTGTCAAGGTCAAATTTTGTCATTTCAAAGAGTTTTCAAGCAAAATTTGGTCACTAGGCATTAGGTCTAGGGTTTGTTTTCACTCCTTTTAAAGTTGTCCAAATGTCGGTCCATGTCATCATTCAGCTGAGTCTATCATCATTTATGGGGTTGTCATTATCATGTCAAGTTCCATAGGGTCATTTTACAGCTTATCCATGCTTCAGTTGTGCCTAGGCAAGCTCATTTCCCTCTCTTAGGGTTTTGAAGGAAATTTCTCTTGGACGGTCAAATCATCAGCAAAACTTGTATCCTGATGTTCATACACCTGCCCCTATCCTTAAAGTACCTTATAAAACACTTCTCATCCCTTATATCCGCCAAATTCCTCATTTTTCCACAAACCCTAGTTTCTAGCTACAACTTGGCAATTTTCTAGGTTGGGCCTGTGTTTTTCCCTTTTGGATCCCTTCCACTCACTCAATATCTGATATTCCACTTTCCCCTGCTTCCTAACATCCCTCCCCACTCCCAAAAATTTCCCCAAGAATTTAGAAGCCCCCTATCCCCTTCATCTCACTTCATTTTGACAGAATTCCTTGTTTCGCACATCGGGACAAGTCGCACTCAAATGATGCTCCAGAGCAATAAAAGATTAATTTTGGAAACCTGAGAGAGGTTTTTGTCCCCAACATGCTAAAGAGGAAAAACCTCCTTCACGTTTTACACAGGTGTCATGGTTTGAGAGAAATGTCAAGAATACCGTTGCCTCAGGAGAATCAAAGACACCTCTGAAGTGACCTTGGGAAAATCAAGTTTTCTCCTAGATTGGTTGACCAAATGATTTGATTGATGGGTAAAATGATAACTAGACAAAGATATATTTCCAATGAGCTATCATGAGCTCAATTTGGGGTTGAGGAAGGCATTCAAAAGTTGATTGTAACAACACTCTTCTTTCAGGCAGCCTCAATTGGCACTTTTTGACCAGTCTTGGGAGATTTGTTTTTGACAGGTCAAATCAACTCAAAATTGAAAATTTCTACTTGGGTTGGAAAGTAGACGCAAATACCTTTCCAACTAGCTATCGTGCGCCCGATTCCAACACCGGGAAGACCTCCAAAAGCCTCCTGAAACAGGGGTGCGACTAGTCGAGTTTGAGGTGCGACTAGTCAGAGCTGCTCCCACAGTGCAATTTTTGAACTGGTGCGACCACTCAGAGAGGTGTGACCAGTCGATTTTGGGGTGTGACCAGTCGAGCTGGGTTCGCCAGAAACTTGCTATATCACTCAAATCGCCCTCCTGAAGTGCCAAATCGATCGAGTTGAGGCAGCAGGGTATTTCAGACTTCATTTCTCATGAGGTCTTTACAGCGTCATCACGGTCACAGCTAGAGCTAGAGCCCATTCATGAGGAGGGAGGTCCATCACGCCACACAGAGATTATGGTGCCGAGACATGTTGTTTCCCCACTACAGTGTACATATCAAAGAGGTCATAGGACCTTGTTTGCAGCAGCTCAACGAGTATTTTCTCCACAGCAGGTGGAAGGGGTCTCGTTGTCATCATCAGGTCAGCGAGTGTTATCTCCACATCAGGTGGAAGGGGCCTTGTTGCCAACAGTAGCACAGGTAGCAGAGAGGGGCAAGCAGCCCATGATTGAGGAGAGAGTGTCAGGTGATCTGGTTATTGATCTTGACGCGGTTTCTAGCACAGAGCTCAAGGATTTCACGAGAGCAAAGCACCGAGATTCATTCCTGCAAACACAAATTATTGATGAAAATGGATTAATAAATATTTGGAGCAGCGAACAACAATGGGGATGAGAAAAGAATTGGAGAGCTATTGGCAAATTCGAAGTGACCGATCGATCAACCGTAGGAGCCGGTGACTTGCTGCCAAAGAGAGAGAATCCATGTTTCGAGTCAACACAACTTAGAGGGGCTGTTGGGCTAAGGCCATCGGAACAACAAGTTGCTAAGGGAACTGAAAAATCATTATTGGGAAAGAATGCATGTTTGCAAGGCGAAGATGAAAATTCTTCAAAGGAGGTTGACCAAGGCTCCCAAAGGAAGGAAGAAGACCAACCCGCTCAGTATGTTGGCCGAGGCCTCTCTCACTCACCACGGTATTCATTATCTTCCTCCCAGTAGCAAACCCAAGAGATTTTGAGAATTTTGAGGCATTTTTGGCATTTTTGGGAATTTTACAGGTTTTGGCCATTCGAGTGGTCTCACCCCGTACGAGGCCAGTCGTCGATATAGCTCGGAACGGGGAAAACTCTACATGGTTGGATTTTTCATGCAAAAGTACACTTTCCTATGGAACGGTTTCCAATTTTGTGAAGATTTGGACACCCAAAAGCTCAAAATACAGGCAAATTTTGACTTTCTGCCCCTTTTTTGAGTTGCAGAAAGTAGTCTTGGGATAATTGATTTTTGAGGGGTCAAATCAACTCCAAATTAAGAAATTCCGGTTGGGTTGGAAAGTAGACTTCCAGGCCTTTCCAACGAGCTATCGTGCACTGGATTTGGACTCCGAGAAGACCCTCAAACAGAGCTTCCAAAAGGTGCAACCAGTCAAGCCAGAGGTGCGACCAGTCAAGCAAAATTTGCCAGTTTTTGACCAGTTGGGCCAGCTAAGCACAGTTTTCACTTGGGTTGACCATTTGGGCATGTAATTTATGGATTCTTGAGTAAATTTCATGGCATTAGATACTTTTACTCTTATTTATCTCTTCTAGAAGCTTCTTTGATGTAAATAGTGAATATTAAATGCATGGATAGGCTTCCTAACTTTTAGAGGCAAGTTGTTGAGCTGGCCTATTATCTAGTGACTGATTTAGAATTAGTTGTAACAGCTCCTAGGAAGCTGAGATCTACCCCTAGAGGTGGGGGAAGAGGTTAGACCTTCTATATTATGCCTTCTCTTTCTCATTTTCATGGTTGGACTCTAGAGGGAGAAGTGCTATTGTATTTTTGACTTGTATTTTCTGCAATTTGAGGAAAATGAAGGCCAGGGTTTTGCAGACTTCATTATGGATTCTTGTGGATTATTATGTTGATGGTGTGTTTCCTACTGTTATTGTAAGTGTGTTTATGTGTTCCATTTCTTAATTTCTTGCTGCTATTTAAACAAAAGAAGTGATAAAGTTTGAATTCATGCATGCCATGCTCAACTTTCAATTTTGTTTAAAATTTATGTTTTCCACTGTCTAGAGAGGATTCGAAATTCATTGTTTGCCCTCTTTAGCCTATCTTCTTTCCTCCTTGATCATCTCTTTCAGCTAAAGGCATCAGCATAAGCTCCTACCTTGCCCCAAAGACCCACCTGCAAAAACTGAGCTCAATCCCCGCACCCTGAATTGCACTCCCTCCAATTGCCACCAAAAAACCCAAAAACTTTAAATCAAACCCTCTTATCAATTTACTAGCCTAAAATCCTTGTTCCTAATTGGTCAAACCCATCCTATTGAAAAATCCACCAAGTTTGACCCGAGAGAGCCTTCTCATACCTCGTAGGGCTAGCTACGAGGTGAAATGGTTTGATGTAGCTTTGAGGTTTGTCTATCTCAGCCTAGGTGAAATCTCAAACGCTAACACCTTCAACAAGATAAGTACCTATTGATGCCTTTAAAATCGTTTCATCAACATCGAGGAAAACCATCCGGTCCGGACCTTAGTGCAACTCCTTTTCTGTTTGGTGTAGTGGTTCCGACTGGATGTAATGGGACTAGTTTCCTAGTGATATATGAGTTGATGGGTGATTGGTTTGTAATGTATAACGAGGGTGATAAGTGCATTACTCTATAGTGAAAAAATATACAAAGATAACTAATCTATCCCGGGTGTTCTTCTAACAACGTGATTCTTGATTGTTTCTATTAACAAATAACCATAAAGATGACTAATTCATAAAATAGAAATATGCATTCATATGATGATTACTTTGTTTAATTAATTAAACAAAGTAATAATAAAACATTATCGCCTTGATCATAATAAATCACTGACATAGATATTCAAAAGATAACAATTTTGAAACATTCAAAAGTGATAAGTTAAAGAATTGCTTTTAAAAACATATATACATATCAATAATAGCAAAGTTGATAAATGCTCATTCACATAAAGAAATAAGACAAAAGCAAAGATAATAGTACCATATGCATTTGGATTCTCCCAATGTAAACAACATTCAAATTCTGCCTTCTAATTTGGGAATGCCTTCAAAAGACACAATAGTGCAAATCTCATAAGAGCCTCTTTGTCAAAATGCAGAACTCTGGTCCAGTCTTTTATAAAAATAATATTAGAAGTACAGTAGTGCAACTTCTGAGTTAAGTTTTAATACAAAATTGTGGACCCTTTCTCAAAACATGAAAGGGTCTTTAAATACTAATAATGACAAAAAACTATGAATGAAAATCATTATGCACTAAAGACACATAAATTTGGGATTTATCCTGAAAATAGTAGTACTGTGGCGGTCAAATGGATTCACTGTATCGGCTTCTTCTCCTATTGTTGCAATTGATAGATGGCGAGCATAGGCTAAATTTCCGGTGGTTGACTCATCCTGAAGTGTAGCTGAGTTGTATAGGTGGCATTGGAGAGTTCAGAGACCATATAGTTGATTGCATTCGAGAGACACTTCATTGCCATCTGTTGACTATGTCGTTTGACAAAGAAATACTAGAATGTTTCCCATGTTAGGCATTGGATTCCTCCGATTAAGTTTTCCCTTTGTGTCAGCTCTTGTTTCCAATGTTGTTCCAACAATTCTACCTTTGGGAGTTTACTTGGAGAGTAATCTGTAATCAAATTATACATATGCAAAATGTTGTTTATCAATTCAATTAGATTATTTGTTGTGGCTCTGCATCTAGACATGGCTCTTTTAGCTTTCATTAATTAAGACTCCCATTCAGAAAACAAGATTTCCTTATGTGATTCTTGTATCCTTCGCATATTGACAACTTTTCCTTCTTTTGAATCTTGCCATGATAGAAAATTGGTTAATTTTTCACTTGCCTTATCTAATTAAGCCTAGCATCCACTGATTTTTCAATCATAGATGCAGAGATATCACATAAGGGAAAGACCAATGATATATTATGACATAGAATATCCAATTTTTGGGACAAAGCCTTGGTCATTTCTAAGGCTTTTGCTCTGAATTCATTTACTTGTGGATATCCTTTGAACCGTTCTATATGGTCTTTCATTTGTGTGATTTGTTCTTGATTTGATTTCTTCTCCTGCTCACTTAACACTTGTATTCTGCTCAACTCTTGAGACAACTCTTATTGTTTATGGAGGGTTTGTTCATCAATCCTATGTTTTTCCAGTTTTAATTTCTCTTTTAATTGTTCATTTAGCTACCTCTATTCTATCAACTGCCACTCAAGTTGATCTATCTTTTGTTGTTGTCCTGTCAGTTGTGCCTCTAGTTGGATGATTGCCTGGTCTTTTTCCTTCATCAGGTGGCTAACCTCTGAGGCCTTATCCATTGTCGTTGTTGTATAAGCTCCTGCATACTGTGATAATTTTGTTAAATCTTCAGAGGGATTGACCTCTACTTTCCATACCACGTTCATCAACTTTGCCTGAGAAGTCAAAAGAGGACTTTAATCAATTTTCCTCTTATTCCTTTGTCTTTTGACTACAACCCTATGCTTTGGACTGTAGAAGACATCAAGTGATAGTATTTCTTCAATTTGCAGTACAATCTCCTCAGTGGGATTTTTGGGAATAATGTCTATGTCTTGTTGAAACCTACATGGGCCGCTTGTTCCTATAACCGGAACTATGTTGACTTTTGGTTTTTGCATTGTCGCCACTTCTGGTGTAGTGAGCCCCTGGGCTTTATCGGGGTTACTGATGATTGAATCAAATTGTTCCCATTCCTTGATTAACTTGGGATCAACATTAATCTTTGTATCAAGGGGTTCAGTTCTTACCTGCTTCTGCTCCCTTTCTAGTGTCTTCTCCTTCTTAGGAATCTTTTCAATTTCAGGAGTCTTCTCAATAATTTTCTCCTCACAACGGCCTTGAGGTTGTACCATAGAGGTTGTATTTAATAAGTCTAGAGGTAGGGTTTCCAATCTTTGTGCCCTAAGCTTATAGAATTCCTCTAGTCCTTCTGCTCCCAATTTGATTTTGACCAGATGTTTGACTTGAGAAAATACTTCTACTGAAACAAACAAATCATCGTAGCTATCCTTCTCATGATCAAATTTGGTGATTTTGGCCTGAGTAGTAACATTATAGGCAACCAATCTAGGATCATACTGCCTTTTTGGGATAGTTGCGAGCTTTAACAGCTTTATTTTCTCAGCTTCCTTCTCTACATGTTTGAAATCATGCAGGGTAAAAGCACCGCATCGAAGGGGAAATGTTGGCCACATGTGCTTTTTAGAATCCCTAAGACTCCTTGACATCCCTTCAACTGTTATTTTATGTGCTAATTCTTTGGCCAACGATTTATCAGGGATATACAAGTGAAGAACATGTGGGTTGGAAAGACTGCCAAAAGGTCTTATGTAGGTGAATCTCTCTTCTCTAAACCAACTACCAATTGCAATTAGGTCGATTGATGCTTCCTAGGATAACCTAGGAGTAGGCTTATTGAATATGGAATAATACACGGGAAGGATAAAACCATGACAAATTCTATACAGGTGGTTTTTGTAATGGTCTTTCTATAGTTCCTTATGATAGAGGTGAATGGGGTTGGGGTCTTGCAGAGTCCATTTCCATCCTAGAATTGGATATTCAGAATATAAACAGATAGTGCCCATAATATAGGCACTCATGTAAAATAGGGGTATCACCCGGGTAGACACAACCCTGCTTTTTCTATAGTCAAGTAGTTGGTTGGCCAATTTATCAGACAAGATGGTTGCTCAATCCATGATAAAGCCATTAATTGCAGCCTCCTTTAATGGTACCATATCTATAGAAAATTTAGCAGAATCATGGACTCCGAAGAGTCTTCACATCATTGCACCAGCATAACAATAAGGAGAGGGCAATGAATCTATGAAGTACATACCTGATGTTTCATGCTTGTGCTTGGTTGGAAAATGCCTCCATTTTCTGATAGGGTCAGATTCCGTGGCGTTCTCCTTGGCAAAAGCCTCCAAAAACGCTTTGTTATAACGCTTCTCCAGTTGAGGAAAATGGTATATTTATCTAATATCTTCTGCTCTGAATGACCCAAACATTCTTCCATCAATTGTGAAGAAACTTCTATTTGTGGTTGTGATGCTCTCAATAACCCACCTGACCACTTCATTATAGGGTAAAACTTTGGTGCGAGCTACTATTCCATGAAGATATGAGCAGGCCAATTCCTTAAGAGTATTCTTTGATTTACTTGTGCCATGTCTTGTTTCTTCCACCTCGAGTTCTTTAGGATCCTCTATGTCCAGAAAATTGTCGAAACTCTCCCATGAATCTTGGCCTAGACCGAGGCAAGTAGTATCAGATATCAAAACCTTCTTCAATGGTTCTTCTTTGGCTACGATAGGAGCCTTTGGTTTCTTCACCTTTTATGTCATTTTCTCTGGATTCATCAACTCAGAGTTGCTCTGCACAAACAATGAAAGAACGTAACAGAGAAATAAGCCCATTCAAAGCCAATGTGAAATGAAAATATTTATGGTAATTCAAGCATGATAATCGAAATGTAATCAAGTATTACCATGGATGAAATCCTCGAAGGACTCAACCTTAACTGCTAAATTAATGACCTCCATAACTGTCGATCATGATAAATAAATGTAATAATTATACGTCGCATCGCACATATGCATGATGGTCCTCTAAAATGAATCTTTTGGTTTTCTTGATCAGCGATCAACGATAAATCGCATATCGCAGATCGGGAGGTTCACCGGTCAAGCTTAATGTTTACTATTGGTAGCCTCGATTGTGATAAAGGTAAGTAGTATAATAATGTAGAAGGGTAATCGGCGAATCTATTGCTTTTTCTTTTATTATTGATTTAAAGTTCAAAACCCGCTAATATATGTTTAACAGCCTTTTATCGCATAGCGCACTTTCCTTTATAAGATCACATCAATGATTTCCAAAGGGGTTTGTTATGTGTCTCGTGGTATCTGCAATGGCTGATTGCGATTGTATTATCACATCAGAGGTTTAGCATAGACCTTTAGGATGCTTCATTGTTGAGCTTGTGATTTGTGATCTCCAATTGCATTATTGCATCAGAGATTTGCTTATGAGAGCTTCTCAAAAAAGATATGACATATTATATTACATTTGTTTTAACAAAAGGTTTTGGATATTATTTCTATAGGATCGGACATTTTGATGATTATTTCCATGTGCTATGTGACTAAATCCAAGCATGCGATTTACTGTTGAATTATTGAATTTAAATTAGTCTTAAAAAAGGGACCCATTTCTATTTAAAGTTTTTGATAAAACTTTTGAAATGGGGGGTTGTTGTATAGCACAACATTACCAAAGCCACCGAAATAGTTCAAATTCCTTAGTACAGATGAAAACAACATACAACACAAACATTTAATGAATAGCCTTACAATATTCATGACATATGCATGAAAGCGTGTTGGCTCAATGATCTAGGTCCGGGTGTGAAGAAGGTTCCTTCCAAGACCTTTTACTTTCGTGATGTGTTAAAATTGCATTTTAAAAGAAAATTAACAAATACAACTACAGACTGTAAAGAAGAGGAACATAGCAATCATCAACACATGAAAACAAAAGTAGTTGATAACATAGTTCGTCCAAGAGGTACTATGTCTTTGGGCCCCGGTGTCAAGATGGTGTAGGCCGATGCATTAAATGCTATCAATAATGGTGATGTACACAAGATATGATGTCTTGATCATAAAAGGAAGAATGCCCTCACATAAGAGTGGCTCTAAGAGATGTTCCACAACTAGAACTCTCAATCGAAAGACTCCTATCAGTATGACACAAAAACATGCATGGTGCGCATCCCACCAACATGGCACAAAAGGGATGTCAAAGAAAAACACATGCATGACAAAAACAAGAGTATCCCAACAACATACCACAAGGGATCTCAAAGCATAACATAAAGAGTTATGAAAAAAAGTACATCATATGAAAGATTCTGCACAACATGAAGCAAGGAATCATGACAACATGTAATAAACAAGATCCTGCATCAACATCAATCATGGCTCTGTACAACATAATTTCGAAATAATAAGTACATGAACACATCATATACCTCACAACCAAGGGCCATCTGAAGAAGTGGATGTCTCACTACTAAAGCTGCTCAAACCATTGCTCTCACGGCATCGATCTCATGAAGATGGCTGCTCACACAAGAATGTGGACATCTGCACTGGCACTTGGAAAAGTGACGAGAAGAAGAAATGAGAGAATAAGAAATTTGAAGCCACCATCAGATTTGTGGCACCGAGTAGTGCTGAATTGATTGTCAAAAATCTAAATTCTGATTGTCAAAGATTTTGTTCCATGGATGGATTGGAAATTTGTAGCTCATATGGTGAATGTGATCTCGCTATTGTGATCCCTGCAGAAAACCATGAAAAGTTAGTATAAACTTGACTATATTTTGAAATGTCAAAATTTTACCTCCTTGGGAAAATTTCATGGCTCATGGTTTCGCTCCCTGTTTTTGTTGAAATCATGGTTCCACGTGAATTCTGGAACTGACTAGAAAATTCAGACCTCTAATAAAGAAACGAACAACACCATTGTGTTCGTGGTGATGAGAGGTGTAAAAACCATATAAAACTTGTCAAATTCTGACAAAGTGAAAATTTTGCCCTCTTGCAAAATTCATGGTTCCTGCATTAAAATATTAATTAATTCACTGCCTTGAAATTTGTGCCTGCATTCTGCCTCGAAATCCATGCTTGCAGCATCTCTCTGTCTCGAACTATGCGCAGAGGTGAAGAGATGAAAATTTGAGTTTATAAAGAAACTCATTGGCAAATTTCCTAACGTAAGTAGTTGGTGCAATGGCAAAAGGGGGCATATGGTTAGGGAGAGGTCGGGGGATCAAATCCCACCTCTTCCATATATAAACCTTTTAAACCTTAAAATATTTGAAATAGGAGTGTGAGTTCCCTTAAACCCCAAAATACACCTTATCGACGCATTTTAATACATATAACAACGCGCAGAATTCACAATCAACGCTTAACATGGGGCACTGGCACACATATCGGCATGATTTCTGGGACTTCACTGATATCCATATCGGTGATTGCTCTTATCAGCAGTTGGCACGACGGAGGTATCGGTAGCCTTATCGAGGGTTATGCTGACATACTCATCGGTGATATTACAAATCGGCGATCGGCATGGCGATATGTGCGGCATATATGCAATATTTATGTGTGTGTGTGTGTGTTGTGACAGTTGTGTAGGGTTCAGCGGAGGTTATGACTGTCGATCCCATTATCTATATATATCT
>APFE031219224.1:11498-31178 GCA_000404065.3 Pinus taeda
CCCATATTGTTATTATTGTGCCCTTACATTATTATTGTTATGTCGGCTCTGATTATGTTATGACCCCTTAGACTCCTATATATAGAAAGGAAGTCTTTTCATTTGTATCATCCAAGAATTTTTCATTTATGTCATGTAAAGGAGGTTTCCCCCTCGAAGAGGCTGAATTCTAAGGCATTGATCTATCTTTTCTATCTTTTCTTGAGCTGGTTTCATAACATTCTGAATTAAGTAAAAGATCCAAGATACATCAAGACATTGAACACCACTAGCCCCAATAGTGGAGCATTAGAGAAGTCACTTACTACTCCAAAAAAACTGTCTTCCTCTCAAATGTCTAGTAGGAGGATCCAAGGTGAAAATTCCCCTTGCATGAGCTATGAGGGTTTATATATAACAAATGGGGTGATCATTCACCTCCCATGTGACTCTTGCACTACTCTCATGATTGTTTGACTTCTCCATGACTCTTTGACTTCCCACATGATTTTTACATTACATGGACGACTCTTGGACTTCCACTTTACGTTACAGTTTGTCTTTTTCTTGTGATATTTACATCATTTCATCCACAAGGTATGTGGCAAGACACATGGACACACTTGACATTGTGGTGACACTTGCATAGGTCACAACTTGAAAATGATAATATACACTTCATGATAAGGTGGTAGTGGCAAGTTGTTCATGTTGTTGCTTTGTCTTGAATAAGATTTTTATCTAATATTTTGTATTCATGAGAGATATTATGGGTTCTTCATATCTTCCCTCCAAATGGTTGTGAATCAAATGGAGTCTTCATGCAGTCTTGATCTTTGGTCTTTTGTTGTAATACATTATTCCTTCATCTTCTCGCCTCATGACCATCTTATGTCCTTAGCTACTTAGGTGTCTTCTAGCATGGTATCATTCTCCATCTCCTTCATCATCATCCTATCATGACATAATAGAATACCTATGACTCCAATCCACTCATGACAAGATGACATCAGTCCGATAAACCCCTAACCTAAGATGCTTCATGAAAGCACTTTTCAGGGATGGAAATGGTGATTGGTTGAGTGATTGACACATGGATTTCATAGTTCCAGAGGCCAAGGTTTAGGAATAAGGCTTGTAATTGCGCAATGCGTAGTTCAGGATGGCTAGGGTCAAAGAATTATACAGTTGAGGGACTCAAGAGCTCAAGCTAGAGGCTTGAGCCTTGAGATTTCACAATGTGCAATTCTAGAAGCCTTGGTAGAGGGAATTTGTAATTGACAGACTACGCAGTTGAGGAACTCAAGGGCTCAATGTAGGTTTTAACCCCATACAGAAATTACCTGCATACGAATTCTAAAAACATAAAATAAACAATGGAAAGAGAATAAAACATAAAACTGATATACACATATTTTCCCCTAGATCTCAAAACAGGGACTACCAGATTGATTATTCTTTATATTTCTTTCAATGATACAATACATATATATGCATGTTGAATAATCCATAAACCCAAATCCATTAACCCTATATTAGAACATAATCGCAGTTCCCTTGACCGGATCTACAAAATACCATGGGCAGAAAACCATCACGCCAAAAACCATGTGCGAAAAACCATGCACAAAACATAGGTAGGTTCACCCACCTAATATAGGGTCCAAAAAAATCCTTGGGGGGATACATGAGATCTTAGTCATTGGTCCAACCCTGCAATGCCCATTGTTTCTATACACCAAGAAAACTTCTCAGTGCTCATAGACTTTGACAATGCATCTACAACATTCTATAATGTGTCCATCTTTACTAGCAACACATTTTATTCCTCAACCATATCCCTCACAAAGTGATATTGAACATCAATGTGCTTTGTCTTTGAATGATAATCAAGGTTCTTTGACAAGAAAATTGCACTTTGGCTACCATAGTCTATCCTTAGAGCTCATTGTACCAACCCCATACATGAACACAATCTCTACAACCAAACAACTTCCTTGCTTGCATGAGTGGCTGCAATATATTCTGCCTCTGTAGTTGAAAGTGCCATTACAAACTGTCTCTTGCTCATTGACTACACCTCCAAACAAGTTAAATACATACCCACTTGTAGATCTTCTTTGATCCAGATCTCCAACCCAATCTGCATCAACAAATCCATGGATTTCCCAAACTCTATCCAATCATGGTCTTCCTTGGTAGCACAAACCATAATCACTAGTGCCACGCAAATACCTAAAAACTTGCTTCACCGTTGTCCAATGCTCCTTCCCTAGTTTTGACATAAACCTTCTCAATACTCCCACTTCATGTGCAATGTTTGTTCTCGTATAGAACATTGCATACATCAGGCTACCAACTACACTTTCATATGGAACATGGGACATGCTCTCTTCCTCTTCTTGTGCCTTGGGACACTATTCAGTAGATAACTTTACACCTGCAGGAATAAGAACCATCACCAGTTTACTATCTTGCATATTAAACTTCTATAATATTGTCTTGACATACTTCCTTTAGTTTAACTAGAGCTTCCTCTTTTCGTGATCTTGTTTAATTTCCATGCCCAAAATATAGTTTGCAGCACCAAGATATTTCATGTCGAATTTGGACGACAATTGAATCTTTAATTCCTCGATAGTTTATTTGTTATTTCCAATCAACAACATATCATCAACATACAAGAACAAATAAATAACATGGTCACCAATTAACTTAAAATACACACAATGATATGCTTTGCTTCTGGTGAAGTCAAGTCCCCGTATATATGTATCAAATTTATGATACCACATCCTTGGTGACTGTTTTAACCCATACAATGAATTTTTTTAACCTGCATACCAATTCTTTCTTACCCTTCACCGCAAATCCTTTAGATTGCTTCATGTATATCTCTTCTTCCAAATCCTTGTGAATAAATGATGTCTTCACATCAATCTATTCTACCTCAAAATCAAAAGCAACAACACAAATAAAAGTAATCTAATAGAATCTACATTGGCAACAGGAGAAAATATATCACCAAAATCAATTCTCGGCACCTCGGAATAACCTTTTGCTACCAACCGAGCTTTGTATCTCTCCACCTTGCCTTCTACACTCATCTTCTTCTTAAACACCCATTTTCTTCCAATGGGTTTCCTTCCAACCGACAACTCCACCAGATCCCAAGCATCATTTTTTCCCAAAGATTTCATTTCATCAACCATTGCCTCTTTCCATAGTTTTCCATCCTCTGAATCTATTTCCTCCCTGGCAGTTCTGTGATCATCATCAATAATAGATAAAGCAAAATTTGAATAGAAAGTGGTTGGATTATACCTTTTTTGTTGCCTTCTTTCTCGAACTAATCTTCTCACAGCTGGAATTTTTGGCTTTTCATCTTCTGATTCCTCTTCTGCTATAGAGTATGATTCCTCCTCCTTTACCTCAAACTCTATCTTCTTATGTTCCTTTGCTAGGACTTCATGTTTAATAACATCTTTCACCTCTGTAAACACCACATCATAGATGTACACAATCTTCCTTGTTTCTTGGTTCCAAAGCTTATAACCTTTTAAACCATCCTTATACCCAATAAAGATGCGCCTTTCATATTTATTATCAAACTTGGTTATTTTCTCCTTTGGAACATGTGCATATGCATCACATCTAAACAAGGTCCTCAATAGGCTCCAAAATTCAAGTGTAGGCAAAATTTTGGAGGGTGTTTGTCGCAATGACAATAAGATTTTAGAGAAATCACACATTGTTCATCCTTCTTCTTTCAAACTCTTGAAGGTTTTTTTGGAGGAACATTTGATTCATGCTTGGATCCCTTGGAAGAGTGTTAAACCTACACTATTTTTCTACATGTCCAAAATTGATGCATTTATAGCATTCTACTTCATTACTTAGGGATCAAAACCTGTTAAAATTTTGGTTATATCATTCCTGAGATTTTCTAGGATAATCATTCCTAGAGTAACTCCATTGTTGCTTTTGTTACTAGCATAAGTTGTACAATCCATAACATTGTGTCCAAAATTATTGCAAGAATAACACACACCAAGGAATATAGTGTGATACCTCATAGTGGGGATCTTTTATGTGATACAATTATCTAGAGACATTCCTTTGTAGGTTATTGTTTCACATCTTTTGATCTTGAAGCTTCTCTTTTGAAAACATGCTTTCCTCTTCCATGATAGGGTCCTTAACGATATATGCATAAGTATTTTGTTTAGATTTTGTTGTCATGGAGCTTGAACCTTTACGGAATGTGGGTTTGTATCCTAATATTGTCTTGTCATTAGATGATATTTGACTACTGATCATTTCATCCAATACTTTGGTGTTTTTCATAAAGTTCTGTTGGATATTCCTTTTCTATGCTTCCTTTCATAGAGAGACCATTTCTGCTTCCAAATCCTCCTTTGTCTTAGTACTTACTTCCAACTCCTTTCTGAGCAATTCTTCAATTTTTCTGGCCTCTTCTAGATGTACTTTAAGATTGATAATAATCTTCTTTGACTCTTCTATTATTTTTTCTTAGGGCTAGATTGTTCTTTGCTTTAGATAGTTGCATTTCATTATTTACACATTGAATTCACCCCACAACATCATAACATTATCCAGCAACATATGCAATTATATAGAAAGAATAATATTATTATCAATGCAATGGAACATAAAGGAACAATAAAAGAAAAGAATTCATACTTAGATACACCAGGATTGGTTAGAGACCAGAGAAAACCCCACAAGGGGGGAAACCCTTTCAAATTATTCTTCTTATTAGATTTTCATTGAATGTTTTAGCAAAGAGAGAGTATAATAATTTAATTCTTTATCCACAATACTGTCCAACAAAATTCAACCAAATAATATCTCAAATATTAACCTAGCAATAACGTTGATCAATATCATGATTCATAAGTTTGTGGTCAATTGTCATCATCTGCGAACAATTATCATGATTTGCGATCAACTATAAAAATAAAACCCTACTTTCCAACTGCATGAAGAGAGTGTACATGTGTGTAGTTGAAACCCTTCAACTTTGTAGATAAGCTTGCATGCTTGTGTTTGCAACCAAAAATTCCTTATGGCAACCTTGCGGCTATAATCAAAACCCTAGATCACACATGCGAGCTTTAGACTCTACAATTTCAGACTGTACAAACCAATCTCCACAAACCACTTAAAACCTATGTGAGCCAAATCAAATAAGAGAGAAGAAGAAGATTCTTGATAATAATCTAAAAATAGGGACCGTCACTTGATTTGTATTTATAGGCTTCCAAGGGTGTCTAGATTCTTCTTAGGGTCAACCTGTACTTTTATGCACATGTCAATTTCCAAATTAAAATTATATTTTCCTTAAACAAAATAAATTCTTCCAAGGAATAACAGGGGTCTATCTTGATGAGGAAGATTTTCCAAAGGAGGGAATTTGTCCCTGAGCTGCCAAATTAACATCTTCAAACTTCTTGTTGAAACTTTTGGCATGTTACTTTAGTTCACTAAACTCATCTTCTGATACCTTTACATTCCTTATTTATACATTTAGGTCCTTTAAGGTGCTGATAAGTTCTCTTTCAATATATACCTTGCCTTATTCTTCATTCTCTTCTAGAGATTCCTTTTTGCTATCCCTTTCCATGAATAACACTCTTCCTATGTAATTTTCGTTATCATTATCGCTTTCTTCATTGGGGGAAGAGCTATCTTCTTTTGAATAGACAATTTTCTTGAAGGATTTCCTTTTACCTTTTTTCTTGTATTTTCTTTAATTCTTATTTACTTTCCTAGGAGTTTCTTCTTCATCATATGAGATTTTTGCATAGGGACACTTCAAAGAAAAATGACCAATTTCACCATAATTAAAACACCTTAAAGGAAGCTTACCCTTTTACTTGCATGTTCCTCTTTTCAAATTTCTCATAAAGTTGGTTATTCATCATCTTAAATTTTGTTACATCTGCATTAAGGCTTGACTTTGGCAGTTGTTTATTCCCTGTCTTCTTAGATGTCGTAAAATTTGCATCTCTCTTAGACGGATTATACTGATTTGTTCACATTTCATAAGTTTATATTATTCCATGCAGATCATCCATGCTGACATTTTTAAGTCTGATATTTCTTCTAGCACTAAGACTTTAGCATCAAATCTCATCATAAGTTATTTCAGTATCTTTCAAACAATTACCGTGTTTTCCATTGGTTCTTCTAATCCTTGTATGGTTTTTACTACTTCATCAAATCAAATAAAATACGCTGCAAATATTTTCATCTTCATTCATTTTCAGCTACTAAAATTTTCCTTTAAAGGTCTGAAACTTGACTTGCTTAACCCTTTTGTCCCCTTCATATATATTTTGGAGCTTATCCTAAATATCTTTTGTAGATGTGTAATGCATTCCTTTAACATACAACAAGTGTGTTAGACCATTCAAAATAGCATTCATTGATTTATCATTACTATCATAAAGCTCCTTACCTACATAATTTGTTGGAGGAATCGAGGGTTCTTTGTATCCAATCATTACAAAGTGCCAAACATCATATCCTTGTGCTTGTACATACGCTTTCATCCTTCCCCTCCAAATCTCATAGTTTTGTCCATTAAAAACTAGAGCTTTGTTCTTTGTGCAATCCATCATCTCCCTTCTAGTGGTTAGACTGCTTATAAAGGAACTTTCTCTAATTCCAATTGTTGGAAATACTAAGGGGGGATGAACCAGTGTTTCACTTGCAATTAGTTATTTCTTATTTTTTCAAAGCATTAGCAATAAATCAGAACAAGAATCATCAACACATCACAAGAGTAGTACACAAGAAACTTTTAGGTGGAAACTCTTCCCAGAGAAAAACCACCAAAATATTTTATATTTTATTTTATGAGTACAAAATTTCTCAGTTCCAACTGAAGAGGAAGCTCCAACTTCCTAGTACTCTAGAAAATCATTCAATTTATCAAGAAGCTCGAACTCTTGAAAGGATGCTCCAACGCGCTAGTTTAACAACTCCAACTGGAAGGACACTCCAACACCCTATTTTTATTAGTTGTGACTGATATGATGCTCCAACACCCTGCAAGCTTCAACTTTCCCTAGCAGCAGCCTGCCACTCTGAAGTATTTTCAATCTACAACATGAAGGAGACTACACTCTCCTCCCTTGCACCACCCAATTACCCTTAAAATATAAAAATGGAGCGATGATTTGTGGGCTCCCATACTAGGGACAATGACCTACCTACAAGGATATTAAATATGTTCTTTTTTGGTTACAATTATGTGCCAAACCTCAAAACTACTTCTTGTCTATTGCCAACAACCCAAACATAACTGAAACATCAATAATCCATATTTTATACCCCAAAATTGTTGAAGTATTCCTCAAATGTATAATCAATTTCCTAATACATGATAATACTATTCAATCAAATCATACCTCAAGTATACTAAAAGAGAGAGTGCCACTATTGTACCTAAGTTGATGTATGTTCTAGGTGTACAATGATGCCTCAACTTGCAAAACCAGTCCTTGTATACTAAAAATTTTCAATAGTAACACAAATACGATGGAACCATCATACCTCAGGTTTGTTGATGTGACTTGTGCCAATGATTCATTAGGTGTTCTAGCCTTGAATTTAATTTATGTGTCAATTATTTAGAGAAGCATACTTTGAAGATGTCACCGGTGCTACTGTGTACACATTCATATATCTAGATATTAACTTGTCTGTTAAGGAATGCTTCAATAACGTCTTGAATCCATCTGCAAAAAATTTAGATTAAATAATTGAATTGAGGCTTTGATCTTTAGAGGATTGTGACAATGCATATAAAACCACAGAAAAACCATCAAGTCATGTAGACCACCCTTGCATATGTTGCATAGATATCATCCTTAATTCATGTGAAAATTTCCCAAAACTAAGATGAAAAGTAGTCAGTTAGAACCTTGGATCAACCTTCAAAACTAATTCATTTCTAACTCATTTATTGACTTGGCCTTTGAGTGCTATTACAACTCACTCAATATGCTTTAGGTAGCTCGGATTTAAAATTTACTTCATACAACTAATAATTGATGCCAAAAATGCCTTTGAAGTAGAGACAAAAGGGAGTCTGAATTAGCCTTGAAAAGTATAACACAGTGTTATAAAATTTTCTTCAATCTAACTTCAGAAATGCCTACAATAGGCCTTGAACCATTTTTCAAGATCCCTAAGGAATAGAGTGTAAATTCCTCAAAAACAATTATTTTTTTCCTACATAAGGGCCGAAATTTTGAGCCTCATAAATTGCATATCAATCAGAAAAATAGCTTCGAAGAGTGTGACATATCTAGCTCATAAGAAAGGGTCAAATAACTTAAGGAAGTTTGAATTGATACTCCTTAAAAATGCCAATATTACTCCATAGAACCCGCCTTGCCACAGAGGGTTGAGTAGGCCTCTGACATGCCAAAGAGAGATAGAATTTTGGCTCTAATCAATAGAGATTAGACCTACCTCAAAAGTATGAGTGACTTAAAATGGTTCGAAAAAAGATCCACAGTATGCTTAGAACACAACGAAGAACCAACACAAACAAATAAGACTTATATGCCCAAAAATTTCTCTCAAAGAGGGCTTACTCATTGGTTACTCGGAACTACAAAAGGCCTCAAACTCATAGAGATATTTTATATTGAGTGCTTAAGGTTTATTTCTCAATGGGAAGGTAGATGAGTCCCTTATATAATGGTCATGAAGGTTTCTATGAGGGAGATGACTTCAAGTTTATATTTTCAAAATTAAGTTTTTGGTGCAAAAAACAATTTTATTTTTGGAGGCCAATTTGACTAAGTAATTTTCCTTTGATGATATTTATTAGAATAGACCCATCATTAATTTAAATTAATTTTTGAAATAAAATTTCCACCAATCTGTAGGTTGCTTATCGAATCTTCATTGGGGCATTTGACCACAAATGGGGCTTCAACCATTAAAGGGGTAAATCTCCTCAAGCATGAGGAGATATGACACGTGCAACCTATCCTTAGAGTCAGAATGATGAGGACCATAAAATGAATTTGAGCCCAAGAACCTTGAACTTCCTTATTTTATTTTTCATTTAAAGTGGGGCTTCTTCTGTTTCTACTTGGGTTGATATCAATGACAACCAAATTTAAACATCCCTAACATAAGGCTTCTTGTAAGAGAAAGAAACCCTTTTTGAGTTTAAGGGGTCAATTGAGTTCTTGACAGAATTGAGGGAGGAATGAATAGTGTTTAGTTACTTGAAGGTTGTAGAGATATTTTTCTTCCTAGAATACATGATAGCTTATTAGTAATTCTCTGAATAAAAGGAAGTTGAATAGTAACAACAAGATTTTTGCGGTCAGCCTTAATTATGGATCCTTTCACCACTTTTTGGAAGGATTTAAGGCCTTGGTGCTTATTATAATTATTGTTCTAAAAAAAAAGAAGGTGATCTTTCTCAAAGTCAACGTGATGATTATTAGAGATTCTTAGTGCTCTAGTAGCAAGGCTGTTTATAAATTTTTGGGCTAGATGATGGTGGGAATTGGCATGGAGACATTTCTCACTGTGTGCATTTTTACAGAAGAGTTGATGGGAAATGGAACCATCCACATTCATGGTTAAGAGGACATCAATAAAGAGAATGCTACCATTAACCTCAATTTTCATCGTGGACTTAATAAAAACCCAAATTGATTATTAAGATGTTGTTTAAATATTTCAATCTTCTCATGACCATGGGGCCGGATAATAAAGGTATCATCGACCTATCTTTTCCACATCTTAGGGTGAAATGGGGAAGATTCAAGGGATTTAGTCTCAAAATACTCCATAAATATATTTCTACAACATTAGAGAGAGGGGAACCCATGGCAACTCCACATGCATGCTTGTAAATTTCACCTTGGAAGCTAGAAAACATATATTTTAAGCAAATACTGAATAATTTGGTAGTATTAGGGTCAGTAATGTTGTTAATTATGCCAATATATTCATTAATGGGGATCTTAGTAAAAAGAGATTCAACGTCAAAATTGACCAAAATATCATTAGGCTCAAGCTTAAAATATTTAATTTCATTAATTAAAGATGAAGAGTCATTTACGAAGGAGTCAGAATTACCCTCAAGAGTTTAAGCTTCTAGGCTAAATGCTTAGCAAGGAGATAAGTAGGCCCACCGGTCGTATTCACAATAGGTCTTAGTGGTGCACCATATTTATGTATTTTTTGGAGACAATAGATACACGAAGTGAGTGGGTTGCTCCCAATAAGATTTCTACTAAAAGTGCAACAAGAATTATCAGACAAGATAGAGTTAGAGACCTCTTTAGAATTTTTCTTAAGCCTATTTTTGCTAAGTTTTTTATAGTTTCCACTGTTGTTGAGGTGGTCTATAATTTTAGAGATGTAATATATTTTTATCAAGAATGATAATGAATTGACCCTTTCAACTTTCAAAACCACAATATGTGTTAATTTGGCAGCCCAAGGACAAATTCTGTCCTTTGGAAAGTCTTCCTCACCTAGGAAAACCATATTTTACCTTGGAAGAATTTAATTTGGTCAAGGAAAAATATTATTTTTAATTGAAAACCTACAAGTACACAAAACTACAAGTTGGCTTGGGCAAGCTAATAATTTGACCACCTAGGAAGCGTATAAATACATCATTTGTCACATCACTTTGGAGCATCTCATCGCACATCTTCTTCTTCACTTGGAGTTTCAACTTCTTCTGAAAATTGTGGATCTTTTACACTTGTGCAAAGAGGTGAGAGAGTATTTCTTATTCGACCAAATTCCTCTTTGACCATCCTTTGACCAGCGTTGACTTTTCAGAGTTTGGGATTGGTTTGACTTGGTTTGACTTGGAATTCTGCATATGTTTTGGAGGTCGAATTATTTGGAAAATGGGACAAAATGTTTTGGGTACTTTCACCTTGGTAGACTGTAGATATGAAGTTGACCATCAAAGTTGAATTTAACTTTGACTAGTTCTGAAGGCATTTTTGGGATTGTTTTGACTTGACTTTGACCAGCAAGAGAGATAGAGTTTTTTTGCTTCCAGGATTGAAATTTTTGGAGCTGATTTAACTGTTGAATGTTGACTGGTTAGGGCATCATTTTCTATTGTTGAGTGCTATTGACTTTGACCATATTCTACTTGCTAACCAGATTTATCTTTTGGGATCATCACTTGGATATTGGTTGGTTAATTATTGGATAAGTCAAATATTTTACTTTGACTCTCTCTCTTGTTGAATTGGATAATTGTAATCTCTTTGTTGAACATTTGATGACAATTTAATAGAAGAATAATTTAAAAGTGTTTTTCCCCTGGTCTTTGACCAAATTGTGTGTCTCTTGTCATTGCTCTTGGTTGTCATCTATTGTACATTGCATATACTATTATATATACAATTGGTATTTGTTGTTGGAAGATTAAATTAATTTGAAAGTGACTTCCAATTATGGAGAGAATTGAGCTAAGTGATTTTACTAACCATAGAACAATGGAAATTTAACAATATTTAACAATATGTTGATTATTATTAATGGATTTAAGAGATTGAAATTCTTGATTAGTGATCCTTTTTTCAAGGACTTTTCCTTCTGAAGGATAATAGCACAATCTTGTCTAATTTCTTCTTTAAGGTGGTAGGGAGATTCCTTAAGACCATATTCAATATAACACATAATGTCTTCTACAAGAATTCTGTGAGGGGAAATAGTAAAATTTAATCATTTTTCTAGAAGATATTGAGTATGATAATCAATGTCAAAAATAAAAAGAATAACAACCTTTCTTTTGGGGGACCTATTGGGTGTGTGTTATATTCTTTCCACAACTAGCCCCAGGCGTTAAGATGGGGGGTGAGAGAGGGGGGCAGCTAGACTCCCCTCATTATGCTAGGCACAATGGGGGGGCAACATCCCCCCCTCCACGGGGTCCGGGGCAAGCCTCAAGAAATTTTGTTTGGACCCTATATTAGGTGGGTGGACCTACTTATGGTTTTGTGCATGGATTTCGCATATGGTTTTGGGCATGATGGTATTCTGCCCATGGTATTTTGTAGATCTAGTCAAGGGAACTATGGTTATGTTCTAGTCTAGGGTTAATGGATTGGGATTTATGGATGCTTCAGCATGTATATATATGTATTGTAACATTGAAAGGAATATAATGAAAAATCAATCTAGTAGTCCCATTTTGGGATACAGGGGAAAACCTTTGTGTATACCTATTTTATGTTTTATGCTCTCGCCATTGTTTATTTTCTATTTTTAAGAATTCATTTCCAGGTAATTTTTATACAAGGTTAAAACCTACATTTGGTATCAAAGTTGTTTCGACTTCAAGGGGACACCTTTGCTGCTAAGGGATTTTTCTCGGGCCTGTGGTAGACCATGTTCAGTGGGAGATTTTCAGGATCGATTCTTGTGGTGAAAGAAGATGGCGAGCAGTGGAAAGATAGAGATCGAGAAATTTAATGGTTAGAGTTTTGGGTTGTGGAAACTCAAGATGGAGGATCTGCTGGTAGATAAAGATCATTGGATCGCGGTAGATCCAAGTATTAAACCAACAACAATGTCTGATGAAGACTGGAAGAAGTTGGATCAGAAAGAAAAGAGCACAATATGGTTTTGTATCTCAGATTCAATATTTTTGAATGTATCAGGGGAATATTCGATGAAGGATTTGTGGGACAAGTTAGGAACTTTGTACAAATCTAAGTCTTTGGTGAATAAATTGTTCCTACAGAAAAAGTTGTATAACCTAAGGATGAAGGAGGGAGATTCGATGACAGAGAATCTGAATGCCTTTAATATTGTGGTAAGTCAGTTTTTATCTGTTGATATTAAAATTTCAAATGAAGATAAGTGCATCAATTTGTTTTGTTCTCTACTAGATTTGTGTGATAGTCTAGTTGTTGCAATAGGTAGAAATACAACTACCTTGCAGTTTGATGAAATATTATCATCCTTGTTTTTGGAGGCAATGAGACGGGAAAATATGGAGGGCCAGAATGGTGATTTTGTGTCTGTACAAGGACAGTCCCAAAATAGAAACAAAAATCATTCCTCAAGTGGGAGATCTAAATCTCCAAGAAAACCTGTAAAGGTGTGCTGGAAATGCGAAAAGGAAGGGCACTTCAAAAAGGACTACAGATCTAAAGCTCTTGAGAAAGGAAAGGGATCTGATGATGCTCCTTCTGCTGAGGCAAAAACCACCTCAAATGAAGGTTGGAATGTGTACTTGGCTGCTTCTTCTAGTACACATGTAGATCATGAGGCACGGTTGATTGACTCAGGTGCATCCTTTCACTTCACTCCCCACAAGGAGTAGTTCTGCGAGTATGAGAAATATGTTGGTGGTGATTTCTTCTTAGGGGATGACAGGAAAGCTATAACCATCGGAGGTAGAAAATTCAAGCTAAAGTTGCAGCGTGGAAGGATTAGAACACTTCTGTGTTCTGCATATTCCTACATTAGCCAGAAATCTGGATTTTGTAAGTAAGATGGATGATGCAGATGTAAAAGAAATTCGAGAAAGATACTTGCAAGATGGTTCAGGGAGCACTAGTAATGATGCAGGGAGTTCGGATTGGACCTCTGTACAATCTTATGGGTAGAACTATTATTGATGGGTGCAACAATTCTATGGTTCCTGAAAGTGAAGCAGAAAATCTAGTGGTCTCTAGAGAAAATACCATGCTATGGAATCATATTGGAGAGAAGGGACTTCGAATACTTCATGGTAATGGTATGGTAGAAAGTATGTCTAATTTCTCTCTGGATTTCAATTTTTGTGAACATTGTGTATATGGGAAGAAGAACCAGGTGAGTTTCCCCTCTGCTACTAAGAGGGTGAAATGGATATTAGAGATTGTGCACAATGATGTGTTTGGACCTATGTCGGTTATATCACTGGGTAAGTATATGTACTATGTATCATTTATAGATGAATTCTCAAGGAATACATGGTTATATTTCCTCAGGAGGAAATCTAAAGTCTTTGACAGGTTTAAAGAATTTAAGGTTCTGGTGAAAAACCAAACAAAGAAGAAGATAAAGTTGCTAAGGATAGATAATGGTGGAGAGTTCTGCAAGAAGGAATTTGAAGAGATCCATAAAAAGTGTGGTATAGCACGGAAGAAGACTACTCCATACAGACCTCAGCAAAATGGAGTTGTAGAAAGAATGAACATGACGTTGATGGAAAAGGCAAGAAGCAGGCTTGATGGTGTTGGGTTAGGACATGAATTATGGGCCAAGATGGTGGAGACTACATGTTACATGGTTAATAGATCACCTTCATCAGTGTTGGAGGATAAGTCTCCACAAGATGTATGGACTAGTAAGAAACCATCTCTTTCACATCTAATGTTATTTGGTTCGATGCATATGTACATGTTCCAAAGGAGAAAAGAACCAAGTTGGATAGTAAATCTAAAAGGTGCATATTTATTGGGTATAAGGATGGTTTAAAAGGTTATAAGCTTTGGAACCTAGAAACAAGGAAGGTTGTGTACAACCAAGATGTGGTGTTTAGAGAGGTGAAATATGTTATTAAACATGAAGTCATACCAAAGGAACCTACGAAGATAGAGTTTGAGTTAAAGGACAAAGAATCGAACTCTACAACATAAAAGGAATCATAAGATGAAGAGCCACAAACTTTAGCTGTGTGAAAATTAGTTCGAGAAAGAAGGCAGCCGGAAAGGTATAGTCCATCTGCTTTCTGTTCAAATTTTTCTTTATCTATTACTGATGATGAACCCAAAACTATGAGGGAGGCAAATTCAGAGGATGGCAAACACTAGAAAGAGGCCATGGTTGATGAAATGGCATATTTGGACAAAAATGAGGCTTGGGATCTAGTGCAGTTGTCATCTTGGTAGGAAACCCATTGGAAGCAAATGGGTGTTTAAGACGAAGATGAATGCAGAAGGTAAGATGGAGAAACACAAAGCTTGGTTGGTAGCAAAAGGTTATTCCCAAGTGTTGGGAATTGATCTTGGTGATATTTTTTATCATGTTGCCAAGGTAGATTCTATTATATTACTTTTATCTATTGTTTTTGCTTTTGATTTTGAGGTAGAACAGATGTAAATGAAGACATCATTTCTTCATGGGGGTCTGAAAGAAGAGATCTACATGAAGCAACCTAAAGGCTTTGCGATGAAGGATAAGAAATAATTGGTATGCAGGTTAAAAAAGTCTTTGTATGGGTTAAAACAGTGAAGGATGTGGGTATCATAAGATTGATACATTTATACAGGGACTTGGCTTTACCATAAGCAAAGCAGATCACTATATGTATTTTAAATTAATTGGTGATTGTGTTATATTTTCTCTTGTATGTGGATGATATGTTGTGGCTTGGAAATAAAAAAGAAATTATCCAGGATTTGAAGACCCGATTGTCCTCCAAATTTGACATGAAAGATATTGGTGTTGCAAACTATATTTTGGGCATGGAAATTAAATGAGATCGGGCAAAGAGGAAGCTTTGGTTAAACCAAAGGAAGTATGTTGAGACAATACTACAGAGATTTAATATGTCGAATAGTAAACCAGTGAAGGTTCCTATTCTAGTAGGTGTAAAGTTATTTGTTGAATAGTTCCCCAAGACACAAGAAGAGGAAGAGGACATGTCTAGTGTTCCATACACAAGTGCAGTCAGTAGCCTGATGTATGCAATGGTATGTACTCCACCAGACGTTGCACATGCAGTGGGAGTATTGAGTAGGTTTATGTCAAAACTAGGGAGGGAACATTGGACAACAATGAAGCAGGTTTTCAAGTATTTGCATGGCACCAGTGATTTTGGTCTGTGCTACCAAGGAAGACTAGGATTAGACAGATTTTTGGCCATCCATGGATTTGTTGATGTAGACTGGGTTGGATATTTGGATCAAAGAAGATCTACAAGTTGGCATGCGTTTAACTTGTTTGGAGGTGCAGTCAGTTGGATGAGTAAGAGACAATCTGTGGTGGAACTTTCAACTATAGAGGCAGAATACATGACAACCACTCATCCAAGCAAGGAAGTTGTTTGGTTTCAGAGATTGTGTTCAAGTATGGGGTTAGTACAATGAGATATAAGGATATACTATGACAACCAAAGTGCAATTTTCTTGGCAAATGACCCTGCTTATCATTCAAAGACAAAGCATATTATTGTTCAATATCACTTTGTGAGGGATATGGTTGAGGAAAAAAATGTGTTGTTAGTAAAGGTGGACACTTTGAATAATATTACAGATGCATTGACAAAGTATGTGAGCACTGAGAAGTTCTCTTGGTGTAAAGAAACAATAGGCATTGCAGGGGTGGACCAATAACTAAGCTCTTGTGGCCCCCTATGGAAATAAAACAACATACAGGAGAATGTTAGGTGTGTGTTATATTCTTTCCATAAATAGCCCTGGGCGCAAAGTCTGGGGGTTATAGGGGAGGAAGGATTCTCCCCTCATTGCATCAGGCATGGTGGTGAGGTCATAGGGGAGGCAGAAGCTCCCCTTGTTAGGGAACTTGCAGGGAGGCGGTAGCCCCCTACACTGAGTTTATGGCAACACCCCGGGAAAAATATTTTGGACCCTATATTAGGTGGGAGGACCTACCTATGGTTTTGTGCATGAATTTCACACATGGCTTTGGGCATGATGGTTTTTTTCCAATGGTATTTTGTAGATCCAGTCAAGGGAACTACAATTATGTTCTAATCTAGGGTTAATGGATTGGAGTTTATGGATGCTTCGGCATGTATATATATGTATTGTAACATTGAAAGGAATATAATGAAAAATCAATCTGGTAGTCCCAGTTTTGGGATACAAGGGAAAATCTCAGTGTATATTTGTTTTATGTTTTATTCTCGCCATTATTTATTTTCTGTTTATAAGAATTCATTTGCAAGTAATTTCTATACAGGGTTAAAACCTACAGGACAGAGGTCTGGTTTAAAACAAAATTCAAAGGTGCTAGAAGGGGAGGAAGGACGAAGAAAGGAATTTGAAGGATAAATCAAAGGGGGGAATTAGGATTAGAGGTAAGAGAGGGGGGTGGCTTAAAAAAAAAAAGTGGGATAAGAATCAATAGAGGGTGATGGGATAAAGGACAGATTAGCGAGAGAAGACACGAGGGTTGGTGTGAGGGGTATGACATTAGAGATGGGATTGGATAATGAGGGAGAGGAGGAAATATTAGATAATGATGGAAGGGATTCCGGATGAAAGGAGTTCAAAGTATTTGGTGAGGATATGTTGGAAGAAAACGCAGGGATTGAAGAAGAGAGTTGGTAAGAAGCAAAAGAGGAGTCGAGAATGAGCATAACAGAAACTAAAGAAGGAGGGGAGGAGATCAAAGTAACAAGGGACCTATCATGTGAAGACGTTGATGATGGATTCAAAGAATAGGTTTGGTTAGGGTTAGCGAAAAAATGGGTGTCATCTATGTGGGTACTTGAAAACATGAGAGGACCCAAGAATATGTAAAATTAGGAAACGATCTTGGAATTGTTGATTTGATGGATAAGTTTCATATTAGGGAGGATGAATGGCGAGGTAACACAAATGAGTTGGAGAAAATTCATGGTCAACCAGTTGATAGAAGAAGAACCTAGAACCAGAGATGAAGCATTGTTCAAATACGATGAATGAAGGGAATATCTAGGAACATAAATGTGAGGAGAACAACTCGAAGAAATATTAACCCACAAGTTGAGAGAAGATAACTACTTATAACTCACACAGCTTTTAGAGATAGATTTCTCCAAAGAACCATACAACCTAGAAGAATGTCATAGTAATGTCCCCATTTACAATTTCCCTTATGATGTAGTTAGGATGGATCGAGATTTCGTTATCAGTGGGCCCAGAGGATTTTGGAGGAGTTTTATGGAGTCTGACATAGTTTTCTTGGAATAATTCATCATTAGGGTCAATTCTAAACAACTTATTCTTGGTTCCACTGCAATTCCCGCAGGGTTATTATTGAGCATATCTTAATTAACTATGTTTTGGGTGCAATTTTGGGAGGAGTATTTAAGGAAACACCTTAGTGTAATAGCTTGTTGGAAACAAAATGAAAAGATCTACAAGTTGGGATGGTAAAACTTGACTTCCAATGGCCAAAGACATCTAGAGGTGGATTTACCATTTTCCTATATTAAAAGTGACTTTAGTTAGTCACTAATTAAATAAAAAAGCGGAAAATGGTTAAAAAGGTTAGTAGGGGAAAAGTGATTTAAATAAAATAAAATTCACTTAAATAAAGTAAACGAGATAATCTTCTAGAAAGAGATAAAATAATAAAATAAAATGCTTCCAGAAGGATGGAGAGGGTTCCATTAGATCTATAGAAGGAGGGCAAGCAAATCATTTGGGATATCTTAGATTTGTGTATTTATCTTTAGTGAGGTTTGTAGAACCTAGTTCTCATTTAGGATATATTAGATTTGTGTATTTATCTTTGGTGAGGTTTGCAACCTAGTTCTCAGCTTCAATAGCTTGAGGATGAAAACCCTTGGGTGATTTGGTGAGAGTGGGTGAAAACCCATCTCATCCCTCGGTGAGTTCATTCATAATTCATTGGAGCGCTTATTAGTTGCAGTTCAATTTTGGGAGGCCATATCCGGCGCTGGCCATATCCAGTGTTGCAACAAAAATATTTTGAGGCAAGATCTAATTTTTTGTAGTTGTTCGGAACTCTCATCATCTCAGCTATTTCTAGCTATTTTGTATTGTCATTACTCATATTTATGGTTAATATAATAAACCTAAGATTAGCTGCATTTTCCTCTTGTTTATTTTTCTTGTGTCATTTTCGGTTATTTATCTTGTTGCATTTTCCTCTTGTTTATTTTTATAGTGTCATTTTCAGTTATTTATCTTGTTGCGTCAAGAGGCAATCTACAACCCAGTAGGTATGGGGTAGATCTCACGCAAAAACTAAACGTAAACATGTAATGTTTAAAAATTTTAACATTTTTAATCTAATGCGGGCCTATCAATCTAATTATTATTATGTATAAATGCAATATAAATATAAAATATAAAATATAAAGAGGTTCACTAACACTAAAAAAAAAAGTATGGTAAATACATAAAAATATAAATCTAATTATTATCATGTATAAACACAATATAAATTTAAAATATAAAGAGGTTTACGAACACTCAAAAAAGAGTTATGGTAAATAAATGAGAGGTATTGTAAATAAATAAAACCTTCTTTATATTTACTTGAGAGGTGTGGTAAATAAATAAAAATATAAATAAACTAGAGGTATGGTAAAAAAATAAAGCCTCTTTTTATATTTACTCCATAAACCTCTTTATATTTTATGAGAAAATTCTTCGATGTAAATCACATAATCTTACATTTGTCGACGCGTTTCAAACCAACCAGTGTGGTTCATGGTGAGGACAAGTTGAAGAATAGTTAGAACAAGACCTTCAACGGCTATATTTGGCTAGGCAATGGCTAAATTGACCCACTAACGACCATTCTTGACTTGGAAATGGCTAGCAGAATAGGAACACCTTAATTAAAAATTAAAATAGGTTAAAATTAAATTCAGATTCAGTTAAATTAACTGTTTCACATTTGTTTTAATTTTAGAGTTTAAATCTTGTTGTTAGGATTGTTATAAGAAAATTTTATTTATTATTT
>APFE031219224.1:33489-52340 GCA_000404065.3 Pinus taeda
AGAGAGAGTGTATGTTTTGGGGTGAGATAAAGAGACAAATAAGGAGAGATGGAGAGAATAGGAGAGAGAAGGAGAGAGGAGACAGGGAGGGATATAGTAACAGAATTAGAGGGTGAAGAGAGAGATAGAGAGAGGTGGGAGATAAAGGCAGAGAGGAAGGAAGAGAGAGAGGATGTGAGAGAGTGGAGAGGAGGAAAAAAGAGATGGAGCTGGAGGGGGACAGAGAGGTATGTGGAAGAAATAAATAGAGAGATAAAGGTGGAGAGGGAGAGAGAGGGAGAGATAAGGAATATGGAGAGAGAGGGAGAGAGGGCAGTAGGAGGGAGGATAGATAGAAGCGAGGGAGAGGGAGAGAAGGGGAAGAGAGAGAGAGAGAGAGAGAGAGAGAGAGAGAGAGAGAGAGAGAGAAGGAGGGAGGGATATATAGATAGATTGGATAAAGAGAGTGTATTTTTTTGGGGGTGATATAGAGAGAAAAAGGGAGATAGATATATATATGGAAAGTGAAGAGAGGAATAGAGAGATTGTTAAATATGGAGTGAGAGAGCGTGTTTGTTTGGGGGGTTGATATAGAGAGACAAAGAAGGATATATGGAGGGATACATAGATATAAATGGAGGGGGGAGAGAGGGAAGAATATTTCTTGCACTAGATGCATTGATTTCAGTGTAGATGGTGATTTCTAATCCTATTTGATTGTTTACACTAGATGCATTGATTTCAGTGTAGATGTTGATTTCTAAGGATATTTTATTGCTTGCACTAGATGCATTGATTTAAATGTAGATGATTTAAATCCTATTTGATTTCTTGCCCTAAATGCATTAATTTTAGTGTAGATGGTGATTTTTAATCCTATTTCATTGCTTACACTAGATACATTGATTTCAATGTAGGTGTTGATTTCTAATAATATTTGATTGCTTGCACTAGATACATTGATTTCAATGTAAATGATTTCTAATCCTATTTGCTTGCTTGCACTAAATGCATTGACTTCAGTGGAGATGGCAATTTCTAATCCTATTTGATTGCTTGCACTAGATGCATTGATTTTAGTGTAGTGTTGATTTATAATCCTATTTTCTTACTTGCACTCAATGCATTGATTTGAGTGTAAATATTAATTTATAATCCTATTTGATTGCTTGCATTAGATGCATTGATTTCAGCGTAAATGTTGTTTTCTAATATTATTTGATTGCTTTCTTTAGATGTAGTGATTTCAGTGTAGATGTTGATTTATGATTTGATGTAATTAGATGTATAATGGTACATTAATTTTAAAGTGATTGGATTAACATTGTGCGTTGATTTTGGTGTAAGCACAAAAAAATATTGACAATGTACATTGACTTTTGTGTTATAGTAATTCAACCTATTAATATTGGAGAGAAAGAGGGACAAGGTATGATGTTTACTACAATAGCTCGAGCTAAGGATTTAAATGATTTACGATTTAACCTGTCCTTTTCATATAATCGATATGAAAAGATAACAAAAGTAAAAAGGGTGACAATAAGAATAGTAGAAGAAAACACTTTGAGATGAATCACAATGAAGACTATTTGTAATTGACTATATTCTTATTATTCACATATTCAATCATTCAACACTATTAAATTGTCTCTTTACATTAAAAAATTTTATTTCATCATTTTTCATCATTAAAGTTATTAACAATATGTATCATCTCAACAAATTGAGGTAACTAAGCATATTTAAAATGATTATTTTAATATTAGATGAATTTGCATATTATCTATAAAATTAATCATATATTCGTTAGATATTTTTTGGTCGCACATAGCTGAGACCAACCTAGATCCATATTAACTCTGGATCTATCAAGTGTCGAGAGGGATCAAATATCTCGAGGTGCAAACCTTTCCTCAAGTTTTGCACTCAACAAATAGGTTTTCACCTCGAAAGATTTTATCCCTCTCGGCGCTTGATAGATCTGGAGTTAAGATGGATCTAGATTGGTTGTATTATTTTCATGAATTTTTCGTAGTACCAACATTGTGTATTTTCTAGGCTACATTGCAAATCTAAAATATTGCTGGAAACAAAATATCATAAATTTGTGGCATTTTCTATGTGTATTTCCGAGGATAATTTTGTCGTAATATAATCATTGTTATTTTAGCCAAATATTCTGAAAGGGATATTACTAATATCCCCATTTTCAATTTCCCTTATGATGCAACTATGATGGATCAATATTTCATTATCAATGGGCCCAGAGGGTTTTGGAGGAGTGTTATGGAGTTCACTTGCTATAATTCATCATTAGGGTCCATTTAACACAACATATTCTTGGTTTCGCTGCATTGTGACAATTCCCATAAAATAATATCATTATTGAGCATATCTTAACTAAATGCGCTTAAGGTGTCATTTTGGGAGGAGTGTTTGATGAAACATGTTAGTGTAATATCTTGTTGGAATGGAACAAATAGATCTACAAGATGGGATGGTGAAAAGTGACTTTCAGTGACCAGAGATATTGTAGAGGAATATTTATTATTTTCCTAGATTAAAAGTGACTTTAATTAGTAACTAATTAAATAAAAAAGGGGAAATTTCTTTAAAATACCAAAAGAGGAAAAGTGACTTTAATAAAATAAAATAAATGGGAGAATCTTCTAAAATGGAAATAAAATAATAAATTAAAATGCTTCTAAAGTAAAGGAGAGGGATCCATTAGATCTATAAAAGGAGGGGAAGAAAATCATTTGGGATATCTTGGAGTTGTAATATTTTCTTGTTGGAGAGGTTTTGGTAAAGTGGATCTCCACTTCAGTAAGCCCCAAGACAAAAACCTTGGGTTTCCTCTTATGAGTTGGACGAAAACCCAACTCGCCATTGAGGATATTTCACCCAAAAATATCACATAGCTTCAATGGTATTATTGGAGATCAGATCTACAACAAATATGAAGATTGGAGTAAGGATCATCCATATCCTCAAATGGAGCTACATTCCTAGTTGTAGTTTATTATATCTCAAGTATCTTCAATAGCATTGGCATGTAATCCTTATTTCAATTATTATAATAATGTTGAGTTTGAATTACTGCATTTTTATTGGTTTCCTGGGTTTTATTGTAAAATTCGATCCAATTGTTGGCAATGTTATTCGTGCTAAATTCTGAAAATTGTATAGTGTTTTGAATGTATTGTATGGAGTAATATCAAAAAATAAAAATGTTGTGAATTTTTAATAAAAACATTCATTCAAGATGTTACAGTGGTATCAAAAATGGTTTTCCTGACATCTTGAGGGTTTTTGTAGAATGACTTCGAGACAAGATCATGGGATTATTTTTGGATGGGCCAAAGAGAAACACACTGCCAAAATATTATTTGTTGCAAGTGGATGAGTTAATATCATTTTTTGGAGAATTTCCCTCTTGGAGATCAAGTTTCCTCATATCTACTTCCATTAAGATTTCTAGAGAAATTCCATTGAGGATTGAACTTGTGCAAGATAGCACATTGGAATGTAGATTTATTATTTACCAAAAGTTTTCCCAATTCAATTTTATCCTACTCGGAAGCTAGAATTTGAGTTCCCACGAAGATTGAGCACATTCATTTCAGAAAGGTTGAGTTCTATAATCAGAAAAGTTGAGAGTACTTCAGGATATCATCATCAGTGAGAAAAGAATCTCATTATTATTTGGAGGTTGAAGAGCATTTCCTACAGCCAAAATCATCTTCATTGAGTAGATCGAATACCATCTCACTGAAGGTTGATTTCCTCCATAAATTGTTCAATAAATTTCTCGATTTTGAGAAGCTAAGTATGAGATTATATTTGCAGGCCAAGAGTTCCATTTTCCAAGTCCTAAGTGCACAATTTTTATTCAGTTCATGAGCATAATGTTTTAAAGAACGAGTATGTAGTTTCTAAAGGGGCCAAGTACCATTCATCAAAGAGGTCAAATGAATGATTTTTCATAGGCTAAGGGAATCTTATCCAAGGTTGAGAACTCTCTTCTAATCTCAGGCTGAAAGCACTTAATTGGGGAATGGAAAGCTAGCATTTTCTATTGATGGGATTCACCAAATCCTAACGAGGCATTTTTTTCATTTGGAGCAGGATTGACTTACTGTAGCAACCCCTTTCAATCATTGTTTCTTCCTTTCCTCATCTATAGGTCGAACTGCATTCATTAGAAGACTAATATTGATAAAACAATATAAGATAATTATATGTATGTCCAACTATTGACCACAAAGCAGGTCAAAGGGACTATTGAGTACAATGATGTCCATATAATGCAAGAGAACCAAACAGTCTTCTATAAAAAAAAAAATACAATGTATGAATATAAAAGGTGAAATGAAGGAACATAAAAGATACAATGTATGTAATTCCATAGTGGAGAAGAACCAGGAGCTAATGGGTCTGAATCAAACCCATCTATCCTAACATCTGAGGCCGATGAAGAACATAGAAGAAAACTCCACAAATATTGGCAACCCGATGAAAGGTTGGTGGAAAGTGCAGATTATCCACTAAACCATTTCCTAGGGTAGTTCGTGCTGCTAAGGTCTGGAGGACTTAGTCTATCTCCCAAGAACAGATCTAAGACAGATTTGCTATTGAAATCTCATCTGGTGGGGTGAGGTCCCAGAGATCCTCACTGATATAGAGTCTGGATATGAAATAGTATCAATTGGTCTCTTAGCGCCCTTGTATGAAGGTAGTGTCTTGAAAAATGTTGTGAACCTCTGTGTGTGGTCTAGTCTGATGGGAGGCTAAAGAACATAGACTCAAAACCTAAGAGCCTCTTGCATATATAGGGACAAACATCTTTGATTGGGATACCTAAAAAATTCAGCGAGATAATCTCTGAACAAGCAATGCAACCTTCCTCTGATCTCATAGTAGACATGGCATCCAAAAACGAAGTGCACCTCAATCTCCACTTCCTGTAAATGACATACCTGGAAGATTATGTTTGTTCTATCAAACTAGTGGTTTGTCTCTACTTGAAGTCTATGAGAACCTACTTTGAACTGGCCTAGAGGAATCCAAAGAGCATGCATCCATTGGATAAATTTATACTGGGGTCGAACAATGAGCCCGTCTCTCAACTCCAAGAAGTGATCAATGTAGAAGGCCATGTTTGGTCACAACCCTCCCAGAGGACTGACCTAGGTAACCTGGACAAAATGCTTGTAAATGTCCTCCCTGATGATCTTGTTAAGTGCTTGTCTAGTAGGTAAAAGTTGACCAAGGGCATCTAAGGAATATTGGAAAGGAGGGAGATGATCCAACTAAATGAACACTTACTCTAAGAGATATGAAACTCTTGTAAACCAACATCTAGCCCAACCTAAGGGAGTAGAATGGGAAATAGTCTCAGAAGAGCAATATGCCAAGTAAGGATATTTATCCCTACTATTTATTGAGTCTGCAAAGCCTCGAACATGATGCAAGAATGAGACCAATATTAAGACCATTTTAAGAAAAAAAGGTTGAGCTCCAAACTCTGCAAGGATGATGTGTTGAGGTATTGTATGTTTGCATCTAATGATGCAGCATAGAAGAAGAATTTGGACTCTTTCAGATGAAGCCCAATTTGACTCAAGCAAATATAGTACCCAAATATTTGAGTCATATAGAACAATGGGATGGATCAAGGTGTCCATGAGACTCATCTTGGATGAGATTTCCTAGAAGTGATGTTGAAAGCATTGTCTCTTGAGAAGTGCTAAGGATCCATACCCTTTGTTGATTTGAGGCTAAAGCATTGGTTGAAAACTGAAGTGGGGACATGAGAATTGCACCCCCAAGTAAGTATATGTGTTGGTGATCTCAACCTCCTCCCTTTTGAATAGGAAGTGAAGGTCTGAATTTTTCTTCACCCCATTGAAGATCATAACCTTGGTTTTACCCAAGTTGACTGTCAACTATCGAAGATCACAATAGAGAGTTAAGGCATCCATTTTCCTTTATAATCCTTCTGGGGATGAGAAGAGGAGAACCACGTTGTCAACAAAGAGTAAATATATATTAGAACCTATTGAAGAATGAATCAATCAGTCTCCTAAATATTTTCATGTACAAATGCCTCCAACTCATCAATATATATCCCAAATAGGGTAGGGGACAATGGACAACCTTGCTTAACTCCAATAGTGCTACGAATGAAATCAGACATTCTATGAGTTGTGTGAAGATGACCAGGGATAGACTCATATAGGCACGTAATAGCTGTCAATAGGATCACTAAGAAATTTTTGTTTCATCAGGAGGGCGATTTTTCATAAATTTGAGGCCAAATGTGTCACTCAAAGGCATAGTTTCCATGTTGATATCAAGAGGTTGAGTATAATTTATCATTCAAGCCAAGAGCATCTAGCTATTGGGGTTAATTATCCTCTTTCCCAGAGACTGAGACCTATTTTATATTGGAGGTTGAAATCTCACCTTCTAAGGCATGTTAAATTTATAATACCCGCAGGTGATCAAAGTTTACTATCCAAGGGGTTGAGTGCTTATAAATTGGAGATCAAATTCCTTTTGATTTTCTAGGTCAAATTTGGGAGGTCGAATTCCTAAAAGTCTAATCTTGTTATTTCATATCATCTTGATCAGTTGGGAGATTGAGCTTATGTCCTCTTGTTATAGGTCAAATTATTATTTAATTCTAAAGCAAAATTTTATCTAGTAGAAGATGAGATCTATTGTGGATATCAGACTTTGAGTTTACTAGGTTGAATATTTTTAAAGGTCAATTTATGAAGATTATTATTCGATAGTTGAGACCTTCATCTGTTGAGGGTTTAATTATTTCCCAGTCATCAATTAAAGGAGCCAAGTTTACTTTCATTTCCAGAGGTCGAGTAATAGAGATCATGTCATTCTAGGGGTGAGTTATTCATCTTAATTAGGTGAGTTCCTGAAGGTACATAATTTATTAGAGAAAGGGCAGAATTATTCTCTTTCTCAAATAAAATTTTGTGGTTGACCTAGTCTCTGCAGTTCTGCAACAAAGCACAGCTTTTAGTATTTGTAATTTTAGAATTTGATTTGCCTTGTTATATTTTTTGGCTGAACGTGTTCATTATCCACAAATCATTCCAGAAAAAGGATGTTCTCAAACTGTTTGAAGAAATTTGTCAATTAAATTATATTAATGCATTTGAAACTAAGCCTTGTTATGTTGTAACACTTGTAAATTTGTGAGGTCAGGGTTCATAGTTTGGCATGATATTTCGTAATGGAGAGATTGTGAGGGTGTATAAATGGTGTCTTTATGCGAGCCAATGTAATCATATATATTCATGTATTAGTATGATGAGATAGGTGAGAATTATAGTGAATTTGTATAGCTAGTGGTTGTATATGGAAATCCTCCATTAATATCCTATTTAAAACGTCTATGTAATTGTTATGTTTTGTATTGAGACTTCTTGTGAAGTTGAGAGGAGAAGGGTATGTTGGCTAAGTTTCATCAGGTTCTTGGTTATTTGATCGAGGTTTAGAGTGAGAGTTTGATTTTGTGCTATAATCCTTGTATATGTAGTTTCTAATGGAAGATAGAATAACAAATATTATAGAGGGTCTCAGAAAATAGAATCGATGCAACAATGCATTGCTTGACTCTTTAGGTTGCAACACTTATATAGGCCAAGGAACAAAGAAAAACAACATAACATTATCAAAAGGAGTATATGCTATCATATAGTTGGAGCATTTGAGGGATTTGTAGAAGAAAAAGGATGTGGGAAATTTCCTCCTTGTGCTTGAGTCAGACTTGAAGATCACAAGGTCATGGGATATCAATCATAAATTGGAGCAAATAGACTCACTTCTTTTTGAAGTTGACCAATCATATTGGAGGAGTTTCAAATGGACCATAATACCAATAGTGTCTAGCTTGGTAGAGCACACGTTTTTGGACCACCCTTGTGAAGGGGTAAGCCTAATGGTTAGATCCTATCATAGCGAGATTGTTAAAATAACTTCATCTATGCTCCCTTACAATGAAGACATTTTGAGGAAATCTTTCTAACTGATAGAATAAAATCTTCAAGGGTTGCATGACACCTTGGACCCTACCTTTCGAAAAAGGATCAAAATTTTAGAGATCAGGGATGGAGTTTTGGCTAACCATGATCCCATTTGTAAGTTTTTGCAGTCCAAATTGTTAGCCAATTGGAGGAAAGAATAAGTTGCATCACCTGTTTCTTATGAACTAGATGAAAGGTTGGTTGAGAAGAACATGAAACTACTCAAAAGGAAGTTATCCAAGGAAGAGCTAAGGAGGATGTGACTTGGATATGACAAAGATGCAAAGATCCAAACATGCAGCAAGTACAAGTTAACGAGGAAAATTTTATGCTTCAGTTGCAAGGGGCCATGAGAGCATAAACGCTCATGCTTGGGAGCAATGATAGAAGAGATTCCTTCTAATCATTATGATGAGGATTATTCTTCCATAGTTGATTCCATTGATTATCATGAGGATACCTTTGAAAAGCATGAGAAATATTGTGAAGATGTTGGTACCAGTTCACATGTGCATCCATGTTTGTAGCTAAAAATGGTGAGAAACATATTGATTCCATATGTGAAGAAGGTCAAGGAGAAGACACGCAAGAAGACTTGAGGAATGAGATGATATTGATAGTCCATCATGGAGAACACTTAGAGGAGCATGAGTCAGAGGAGGATTACAATGCTCGTAGTTTGCATGATGAATCACCTTTGAGGAGGCAATTGGAAGCTCAAGTTGAGACCATGGTTGAGGAGGTTGAGCATCCATCTTTGGGACCACCCAATGATGAGGTGCCAATAGATGTGGAAGTAGTTAGCAAGGCTATAGAACCTTCAGGTGGGATTTTCCAAGAGGATATTAAACACTTTAGGACCAACATTATGACATTGAAGCAGAAGATTCATACCATCTGAGGGACCATTTTGCAATAGAAAAATAAAATTGAGGAGTTTATAGTAGTGTGTGTTGAGTTAGCAACCAAGTTTTATAGCATTAAGGAATGGCTAAGGTTCCTAGTGAGGTAGTAGGAGGAGTATACATCATAGATACAAAGAATCCCTCTTTAGGAAGACATAGATAAGGATTGTAGCACTATTATCCCACCTTTGTCCATTGGAAAGGGAGGAGCAAAGTATTCTCTATGGAATTTATTAGTTTTCCAGGTAGAGTAGCATGAGTTGACTAAGGAGCAACAACATCAACACTGTGGACTTATTCCATGTGCAAGTATTCATGCATTTGATCCATCCCACACGATGGATTGGCGACGGATTGTGAGTTGGTTTCATATTGATGCCTAGAGCAATCCAATGGTGGATACTAGCCATAGGTTCTTTGGGTAGAGTAACCTACCTACGTACCATCTCATTTGTGTGAATTGATGGCTGTATTCATCTCTGTAGTTTGGATTGAGGGTTTCGACCTGGGATTTCCAACCATTATTGAATTTAGGCTTCTGTGATCCATATCAATTTAGAGAAGAATCTTCGGCGAAAATCACATAGAGATAATTTTGTCGATGCGTTTCAAACCAACCAGTGTGGTTCATCATCAGGACAACTTGTCTTGATGATGAACCACACTGGTTGGTTCGAAACACGTAGACAAAATTATCTATATGTGATTTTCGCCGAAGATTCTTCTCTAAATTTCCAACCATTACGAGAGTTCTCCTTCACATATATTTCCTTGTTCATTTCATTGTTAATTAATTTACCATTGAATGGGTGGTATTTTGTAGGTTGTTCTAGAGTGGTACTCTAGTAATGCTTGGTGACCTGGCCATAGGTAAGTGAGCATAACTCCTATATAATTTTTCCTTCTTTTTTCATTTTTTTTATTACCTATGCAAAGAATTATTTTCTCTAATTATCATGCCTTTTTTTATGGTAGGTTTCTTTTGACTTTGGAATGACCCTAGGAAAATTCTTCTGGATGATACACCCTATGAGCTTGGACACAATTTTTCCAACTTTAAGGTTCTTTGAAGGAATTTCCCTATTGTTCATCATTTTTTAGTACTAGCACACGCCCTTCGTAATATTTTTCATTGGTAGTATTATTATGAAACTATAGTTGAAAAAACCATTGTCATATACTCTTTCTGACTCATCTTCCTATTGTAGGGGTATGCATATATATTGGATTACCTTAAACTTTGTTCACTATTACAGGTTCCCCTCTCAGGGGTCATTATCAAACTTTTTCTTTAAGTTTTCCTTTTCATTTATTTACAAATATTTAGCAAAATTTCATCTGGATCCTCTTTGGGATTAAAAACATCAGGCCCTTGGTTGCAGAATGGATTTGTCAAGATACAACTTCCAAACTCTATAGAACTTGAAAAGTACCTTTAGGTATCAGTAATGATTTCTTAATCGATTTATATATGGTTTGATTAGTAATTTATTCTATACATTTTTTATGTTTAACGAGAAAGTTGAAACTCCTTTGGAGCAATGAGGTTCTCTCTGACTACCCACAAATTATTGCAGGGTATAGTGGTGATCATGGTTGGCTAAAAACCTTCAAGGTAATTACATACCCCTATTTTCCAAATCCATGTGTTTGTATTTCTTTTAATTTACATTGTGTTACTAATTTTTGGGTATATTACCAGCTAATGGCTCTCTTGCTCCAACAGGATGTTTGAGGTTGTGGTCTTGGATAGCTACCGGGCAATTATCCCTTTTAGATTCATGAGTTATTTGTTCATTCTTATTTTCTTCTTTATATATTTTCCATGAATTCTAACCATTATCTTGATCTACTTCCGACATGCATGTTATACACCTAGGTTTCATGGATCATCTGCCCTCAACATAATATCAAATTATTCTTTTGCAAGTAAGAGGTCTTAATACTACTTTCTCCCTCCTCGTACGACTTGAATCTTCATGGGGAAAAATGCTTGTTAATATCCAAGGTGGATTACATGGGATTATAAATTACCCAATTTCTTCAATAGCCTTTGAGCATTAAGGTTTGGTTTAGTTATTTTCTTATAGCCATCCCACACTGTTAATTTTGAGTATGTTTGTGCTACTCATTGGGTTTCGTATATTGTGTTGGAAATACTAAGAGGGGAGTGAATCAATATTTCCCTTAAATTATTTAATTTTTAATATTCAAAGCATAAATAACATTATAATTAGTTCAAAACATAAATTAGCAACACCATTCAACAATTCACAACATCCAAGACTCTACACAAGAGAATTTTATGTGGAAACCCTTTTGGGAGAAACACCATTGAACAATTTTAATGTAGGTATTTAAGATTACATCAACAAGAACCTCCAACTTCCAAGGTTCTCCAGCAACAATTGGAAGGAGGCTCCAACCTTCTGATCTATCAGCTCCAACTAAAATTTTGCTCCAATGCCCCAATTTACCAACTCCCACTAGAAGGATACTCCAACACGTTGATTTTATCATCTCTAAATAAAAGGATGCTCCAACACCCTGCACAGGCTCCAGTCTAGCCTAGCACCACCCTACTTCCCTTAAGTGTTCTCAAACTCCAACTTGTAGGAGAATCCAATCTCCACCTTGCACCACCCTACCACCCTGCTCAAAAAGCCACCACTTGTCCTTCAGGCTCTAAGCTTCAATTCACCATAGTGAACCACGATTAAAAATTTTCAAAATGCATCCTCCTGTGCTAAATATCAACATAAATAATACCAAGAACAATATGTTGATTCTGTTGGCATTATGACATAGATTTGGCACTATGACACAGGTGTCATCCTTGATGGCAACTCACTCAGGTGACAGATCATGGTTCAGGCTCTCAAAATGAAAGAAAAAGAGATATACGCAGGTTCCACTTAACAAAGTCTCATATACACGCGGGATCTCTGATCAAAAGACGCGTATGCGTATGCACACACTTTCATGTAAGGAAAAGCGCGTACATGTGGGAAAACTTGTATTTATTCCTTGGTATTTGGACCTATGGTTTTTGGACCTTGGTATCTCGTTCGAAGTGTTGAACCCAGGTATTGGGTCCCAAGTATTGGTTCTAAGTGGTTTTGGACCATGGTATTGAGTAAGGCCTACGACTATAAAAGGGGAAGGAGATCATTAGGCAAAGGCACTCAAGGATTGAATATCTGATGAAGAGAAAGATCTAGAATACTGGTCAATGAGTTATGGTGCATAGCTGGATCTGAATCAAGGAGGAACCTAAGCGCTAGAAGAAGGATAAGTTCTATTGATGGGTCAAGATCTTAAGGCTTTAAGAGAAGTATATTTGTGTGATTTTGATCTGTTATATTTAGCGCATGACTTGATCTATAAATATGATAATCTGAGTATAACTAATGTCTGAATAATTGAAAAGGGTAAATTATCTTTTATAGATCTATATGTAGGTTCAGCATAGCAAAGGAGCGTATACATGCTGGTTCAATAATTCAAAACAACGTATACACAGGTTTACCTTAATACAACAGCGTATGCATGCAGTTTCTACATATTGAAGTAGCATGCGTCTCATAAAATATGTTTTAGCTACTTTTGTTTATTATTGCAGTATTTTGGGTTCAGGATTGGTTTTTAGTTACTGTTACTGTATTCTGTTTATAGCATTCAAAAAAGTGATTGTAAGATTCAGTTTTGGTTGGTGAAAAGGAGATTGGTTGATGCAGATACACTTGATGTTTGATTGATGTTATTGATGGATCCAGTCTGAAAATTTATGAAACGTGGTCCCTGGAAGAGAAGAGAAGGTTGTAGCCTTCTGTAGGTCAGCGCCTATGTACTAGTACATCAGCTATACAAGAGCTAAGGGGGTTGTAGCTCCCTTCTAGGAGAAGCTGGAGAATGAGAGAAGGTTGTAGCCTTCTACAGGTAGAAGCCTGCGTACTGGTGAAAGACTGCACAAATACAGAAATATTGTAAAAAAAAGAAGTTTCTTATTAACAGAAGATAGAGACGAATTGCAACAGGTGGTTTTTACCCACATTGGGTTTCCACCTTATATCTCGTGTTCATTTGTGTGATTGCCTGTACTATTTACTACAATTGATTATTGTTTTATGGTTCTAATACATAGATTAAGATTAGCTAACTAAATTAGAAGTCTGTAAGATATACGCAGTTTTCTCTAAACACAGTTGCGTATATACGCAGGTTTAATTAACAAAAGTAGCGTACATCAATTTGGTTATGGAAATGAAAAATTGTTAAATTGCTAATACTGATTCACACCCCCCCCCCAAGTATTATATCCAACAATTGGCATTAAAGCAAGTCCTTCAAAAGAAGCTTGATCGCTTGAAGGAAGATCTATCATCATGAACAACTACGAAAAGGAGGCATCCATCAAGCCACCAATATTTGATGGGAGCAACTTCATTTATTGGAAGGTAAGAACCACAACTTATCTTCAATCTCTTGGTACAAAAGTTTGGGATATCGTGGAAGGAAGATACACATTTCCATCAGCAACTCATACATATACGGCTGGTAAAAAGCAATATGAAACAAATGCAAAGGCTGTCAATACTCTATTGGGGAGTCTATCTCAATTAGAATCTGTCAAGGTTATGCAGCTCAAAACAGCCAAAGAAATATGGGACAATATCATTCTAAGTTATGAAGGAGATGATTAGGTAAAACGTGCAAAGCTACAATCTCTCATAATTCAATATGAAACTCTCATAATGAAAAATGATGAAAGTGTGGCTAATTATTTCTTACGTATAGATGAGATTGTTAATCACATGAAAAGCTTGGGTGAAGAGATAAAATAAGTTACTTTAGTTGAAAAGGTTCTAAGATCTTTGTCTTCTAAGTTTGAATCAAAAGTTTCTACCATAAAAGAAAAGTAGAATCTTTAGATTATTACTATGTCACAGCTACATGGAATCCTAACTACTTTCGAAATGAGAAAATGGGGACCATCAGACATTAGAGAAGTTGCATTCAAAGCTTCAAGAAAAGGAGAATACAATGAGTCATGGCATATGTCAGAAGGAGAGGAAGAATTAGACTTTGTCAAGAACCTTCAACGAGGTTCTGGAAGATTAAGAGGTAAGCTACCTTTCAAATGCTTTGCTTGTGGAAGAGTCGGTCACTATGCAGCCAAATTTCCTCATAAAGACAAGATTGATAAAGGTAACGAATCAGTTAAATGGAACAAAAAACAGAACGTAAGTAAGAAGAGTTATTATACTCATGAAGACAGCGATGGACTTTCAAATAGTGATGAAGATGAACATGGTAATGATTATAGACTTTTGATGGCTTTTGAAGATGATGATTTCTTGGATGTTGTAGATGAAGATGATCTCTATGAAGAAATTTCTAAACTTAAAATTTGTTTAGAAGAAAAAAGTATGATCATAGATACGCTGACATTCCAACTTGCTGAAAGGGGAAAACACAATGAAAAGTTAGAATGTGAAATTGTGGGACTTAGAAAAGATATTGAGAAAACAAAAGCTCTTAATCTTAGATTTGCTAAAGGATATGAAACTTTAGATGAGATTATCAAAGTGTAACATTATCCTCTAATCAAGACAAGTCTTGGATATACTGAAGAAGCATATCAAGCACAGAAGCCATCCACCTCCAAAAGTTATCTAGATACAACAAGGAGAAATGAATAGGTTGACAATCGTTAGCAAAGGCATAAAGCAGATCACCAAGTAAATCAGGGTCAATCTACTTCAAGGATGAACAGAGATCACCAAGTAAATCAGGGTCAATATACTTCAAGGATGAACAAAAGCTAGAACCAACCACAAGTAAATCATTCTCAATTTTCCTCAAGAATGAATGTCAATGGAAACTACAATCACCTGGACGGTAGATTTGATAATCGCAGGAATTTCTTAATGGCCAATGTTTTTCATGTCATAACTTTGGACATAAAGTTGCTCAATGTGTTGCATACAAGACCATCATGACTCGAGAAGCACAAAATCAAAGGAGCATGACTGGGATCATGAAGAGGACCTACAATAACTTTTCTGCTCCTGAAAATGAAATAGAATGCTCTATTTGTAACAACTTCGGTCATGAAGATTCTGAATGTAGGAGTAAGTTTTGGAAAACATCTCAGAAGGAGCAACCTTCATTGGGTCCCAAAACATGGAGAAAGAAAGAACCGCAACCAGAAAGATGTGGTATAGCCTTATATGTGAAAGGACAGTAAAATCAGTGGTACATCAACAGTGGATGTTCGAAACATATGGCAGGTGATAAAGAAAAACTTCAGTCATATAGTGCCTTAGAAAAGGAGAGGAAGGTCTCATTTGGAAATGACACCCCTGCACTCATAAAAGGTAAAGGTTATGTTCTTTTGAAAGAAAAGGTCAAAGCTGGAAATGTTATGTATGTTGATGGCTTAAAGCATAATCTATTGAATGTTAGTCAAATTTGTGATCAAGGAAATGAGGTAATATTTTGATCAAATGGATGTATTGTTCGTGAGCTTGATACGGGAGAAATAGTGATCAAAGACATAAGAACTCCAAATAATTTATACATACTCAAGGGAGGACAACAACAATGCTATCTAAGAAAAAATGATGAACATTGGCTATGGCACAGAAGATTGGGGCATCTAAGCTTCCCTCAGATAAGGAAAGCATTCAAATATCAGGTGGTTCATGATCTCCCTGACATCAGAATTCCAGACAATACAATATGTAAATCATGTCAGTTTAAAGCAAACCAGAACTCATTTCCTTGAGAAGGAAGGATCAGCGAGTAAGCCACTTGAACTTGTCCATACTGATCTATGTGGTCCATCAAGGAAAAAGTCACCTCGAGGAGAAGAATACTTTATATTGTTCATTGACAACTTTTCCAAGATGTGTTGGATAGGACTTCTGAACCATAAAGATGAAGCTTTTGAAAAGTTTAATCAAATGCCTCAAGTCTGATCAAGGAGGGGAATTTATCTCGAATGAATTTTTTTATTTTTTTGAAGAACGTGGAATAAGAAGGGAACTCTCTACTACAAGGACTCCTCTGTTGAAATTTGGTACCGGAGGACAGGTGGTTCCCTTAGGCTTTGATCTTTGGCCTAGGGAAAAGTGTCCAAAAGATTTTAATTTTTCTCCTAAAGTGACTTTATAATTTTTATAAAGTTAAAATCTAATTTAAAAGTGACTTTAAGTGATAAAGTTACTAAGTATAATTTTAAAGTGACTTTTATAAAGTCAATGAAAAATTAGAAAGGAAAAGTGACTTTGGAAATAAATGACTAAGTGGGTCTTTATTAAAGTGGGGTGAATTAAAAAATAGAAAGTGAGATTTAAATGTGCATTTAATCTCAGCCATTGATCTAAATCTATTTTCAGCCATTGGATTTAGAGATCACCCAAAAGTCACTTGGATCACCCAAAAGTCACTTGGAGTTATATTAAAGGAGGAAAAGGAGGAAAAGATCATTCATTCTTTCATGAGCAAATTGGGAGAAGGAGAGCAAGAGAGCAAGGGAGATTTCTGGACAAGAAGGAGAAAGAGGCAGCAGTTTGGCACACATACCAGGCAGCTCTTCAGCAAAATCAGAACAACAAAAAGACAAGCAGAACAACAGCAAGAACAAGCAGAAAAAAAAAGCTGATTTTTTTGCTGAAAACTGAGAAGTTTCCAGGTGGTCTGTTGGGCTGAAAACGGATAAGTTTGCTTGCTGAAAAAATTATTTTCTGTAATTTTTTGCTGAAATTTTCTTGCTGTAAAAAGACATTTTTCAGAAATAAAGAAGAGCTCTCAAACTGGTTTTCCCCAAGAGTTGTAGGGGGTTTTTCCAGGGTCACGTTGACCAAAAATATCAGTGTTTTAATGTGTTTTAATGGCTTTTTATTACTGCTGATTTTTATTTCTGCAATTTCCAGCATTCTGTAAATTTTCCAGAATTTGTGTTTTCAGCAAAATTTATTTTTTCCAGCTTGTTGAATGTATGGTTATGGAAAAGGGCATTTAACTACATGGGAGAAATAAGGAGAAACTGAAAACCGGGGTGGGAAAACAGAAATTTTAACATGGTATCAGAGCTTGAGTGCTGAAGGGCAGTTTGGGATAGCAAAAGGAAAAATTACAGCTGCTGATTTTCACTCAGAAAATTCCAGCAAGCTGATTTTTCATAAACAACAGGTTTTATCTTTACTACAGCAGTGCTATTTTTCAGTTTTAGGACAACAGGATGTCATTGGGATTGAGGGTGGAGGATAGGTTGGATGGGCATACAAATTACAGCGTTTGGAAGGAGAGAATGCAGAGTATCTTTGAGGAGGCAGAAATCTGGGATATCATGGTGCATACCACACAGAACCCTGTTGTTGTGCCTACTGATGCTACTCAAATGGCTGCTTATAATAGAAAGAACAACAAGGGTAAGAGGCTGATTCTAGATGGAATCAAAGACCATTGCATTTCTCATGTGAGAGGAAAGAGCAATGCCCATGAAATGTGGACAGCATTGTCCAATCTCTACCAGAGTACCAATGAGAACCGGAAAATGGTTCTAAAGGAAAAACTGAAAAACATTAAAATGGGCAATGATAGTGCAGCTGGATATCTCACTAAGATTACTAATGTGAGAGATGAGTTGGCAGCGATTGGAGAGGCCATTCCACCCACTGAGTTGGTGCGGATTGCGGTAAATGGCCTCCCCCGTTCATGGATGAACTTTGCTGATGGGGTTTGTGCACGTAGACCCTTCCCACATGGGAGAGGTTTTGGGATGATTGCATTCAGACAGAGATCAGGAAAGGTCAGCTTGGGGCAGCCAAGCCAGTTGAGCAGGATGAGGATGTAGCACTGATGACAGGAGGCAAGAAAGGCAAAGGGAAGAAGCAGGCTTCCACAAGAAGTGGTGGGGGCAAAGGCAAAGGTAAAGGTAAACAGGGAAACACACAGAAAGACTATTCCAAGGTGAAGTGTTGGAATTGTCAAAAGATGGGACACTATGCAGTTGTGTGTCCGGAGAAGAAGAAGAAGAAGGGGAAGGACCAGAGTTTGGCAGCTTCAGCAGAAATTGAGGACTTTGTAGGTCATTTTGACCGGGAGTTTGCGTTCACTATGTGTGAGTCCTCTAGTGCAGGATCACCTGCCATACAGGTTCAGAGGGAGCAGGCTTTTCCCTCGATTAGCGGAGCATCTACAGGTATCTGGTATGTAGACAGTGGGGCTTCATGTCATATGACAGGAGTCCGTGAGTACTTCTCGTTGCTTTCAGAGAGTGGCACTGATATTGAGGTAGTACTCGGTGATGACAGAGTTGTTAGAGGAGTCGGGGCGGGGACACTGACATTTCAGAGGGAGTCCAAACCTCCCTTGAAAGTGACAGAGGTTCTTTATGTGCCAGGGATGAGGAAGAACCTCATATCTATCTCAGCTTTGAAGGATAAAGGATATGAGGTACTGTTCAGGGGAGGACAGGTGTTGATGTATCCTAGGGGCGCTCCAGCTAAGTCAGCTAGAGTGATAGGTGTACGCTATGCAAAGGTGTACATGTTTGCATTCCATCCCCTTTTGGCATTGAGTAGTAGTACCGACAGCAGAGCTAGCAGTTCTGAGCAGTGTGAGATTTGGCACCGCAGGATATGGGACATATGTATCATGGAGCCTTGAGGACCTTGCGGGAGATCACTACAAGTATGCCAGATTTCAGTACTGATCACTTTGATACTTGTAGAGGATGTGCTATGGGCAAGTTTGCCAAATCCCCTTTCCCAGCAGTGACAGCAGAGCGACTGGGATACTTGATTTGATTCATTCTGATGTGAGCGGTCGGATGTCTCATGTTCCCTTGAGTGGATATGAGTATTATGTTTTATTCATTGATGATCACTCCAGGAGGACCTGG
>APFE031219224.1:59823-77952 GCA_000404065.3 Pinus taeda
ACTTTGGAAATAAATGACTAAGTGGGTCTTTATTAAAGTGGGGTGAATTAAAAAATAGAAAGTGAGATTTAAATGTGCATTTAATCTCAGCCATTGATCTAAATCTATTTCAGCCATTGGATTTAGAGATCACCCAAAAGTCACTTGGATCACCCAAAAGTCACTTGGAGTTATATTAAAGGAGGAAAGGAGGAAAAGATCATTCATTCTTTCATGAGCAGATTGGGAGAAGGAGAGCAAGAGAGCAAGGGAGATTTCTGGACAAGAAGGAGAAAGAGGCAGCAGTTTGGCACACATACCAGGCAGCTCTTCAGCAAAATCAGAACAGCAGAAAGAATTTGTTACTGCTGATTTTTATTTCTGCAATTTCCAACATTCTGTAAATTTTTCAGAATTTGTGTTTTCAGCAAAATTTATTTTTTCCAGCTTGTTGAATGTATGGTTATGGGAAAGGGCATTTAACTACATGGGAGAAATAAGGAGAAACTGAAAACCGGGGTGAGAAAACAGAAATTTTAACATCCTCAACAAAATGGAGTAGTGGAAAGGATGCACAAAATAGTTCAACAAATGGTTCGTGCTAAGCTTGATGAGTCTGGAACTCTTACAACCTTCTGGGGTGAAGCTGCATTTTCTTCCGTTACTATTCTCAACAAAACAAACATCCAGGTAAACAACACTCAAACTCCTCATGAACTTTGGTATGGTAAAACTCCTATGGTAAAATACTTCAAAGTTTTTGGAAGCAAACGTTACATCAAAAGGACTGATGGAAATCTTGGTAAGTTTGAACCTAGAGCAGATGAAGGCATTCTCCTCGGTTACACTTCCTGAAGTAAAGGATGTAAGTGTTACAATAAAAGACTTGGAAAAATTGTTGAAAGTACTAATGTGGTGGTTGATGAAGCAGGCAACAATCCAAAGCAGATAAAAACTGAATATTTTGAAGATGAAGAGGACTATCCTTCAACATTAGATCAAACAAATGATGAAGAAGAATCTTATGAGGCACTAGAAGAACAAATAAGAGTAGAAGAAAAGATTCCATCTAGGTATGTTCAGAAGAACCATCCAAAGACTCAAATTTTGGGGCAGAAAGAGGCAGGTGTTCAAACAAGAAGAACTATTACAGAAGCTTCAAGCTATCTATCATTTCTCTCCTCCGTCGAACCACGAAATGTAAGTGAAGCATGCAAAGATGAATGCTAGGTCAAGGCCATGAATGAAGAACTTGAGCATATTGAAAAGAATAACACTTGGGAATTGGTTCCTAGACCTAATGATAAGAATGTCATAGGGACCAAATGGATATTCAAAAACAAGCATTAAACAGAGATGTTGTTAGAAACACGGCTAGACTTGCTTGTAAAGGGTATGCTCAAAAAGAAGGTATAGACTTTGAAGAAACTTTTGCACCGGTTGCTAGACTTGAATCCATAAGAATGTTCCTTGCTCTTTCTAGCTTTCAGAAGTTCAAAGTATATCAAATTGATGTGAAATCTTCCTTTCTAAATAGAGACTTAGAAGAAGAAGTGTATATTGAGCAACTAGATGGATTCATCCTTGGAAATTATCCAAAACTTGTATGCAGACTCAAAAAGGCTCTCTATGGTCTTAAATAGGCTCCAAGGGCTTGGTATCATTGTTTGGACAAATACCTCCATCAACAAGGTTTTTCAAAAGGATCAGCAGATAGCAATCTATATATAAAAATTGACAATGATAAATTGCTAATACTTGTCGTGTATGTTAATGATATTATCTTTGGTAGCAACGAAGAAGCCATCAGTCAAAACTTTGCCTTGGTGATGCAAAAAGAATTTGAAATGGCCCTCCTTGGTGAGCTCACATATTTTCTTGGTTTATAAGTCCAACAAAACAAAGACGGTATCTTTCTATCACAAACCAAGTACCTCAAGTAGATCTTGAAGAAATATGCCATGGAAGATTCGAAACCAGTATGTACCCCTATGGTAACAAGATGCAATCTTAGCACAAATGATGAATCAGTAGTAGTACATCAACCAACCTATAAATCCATGATTGGTAGTCTGCTCTATCTGACAGGTACCTGACCGGACATCATGCATGCAGTGGGAATAGTTGGAAGATTCCAGGCAAATCCAAAAGAATCACACCTTCAGGTAGTTAAAAGGATTTTCAAATATCTTCAAGGAACACAAAACTATGACTTATGGTATCCTAGAGATATAGATCTCACACTTCATGCATATACAGATGCAGATTGGGCAGGAAGCATGGATGACAGAAAAAGCACTAGTGGTGGTGCATTCTTTATGGGTTCTAGATTAGTATCTTGGTTCAACAAAAAACAAAGTTCAATTGCAATATCTACAGCTGAAGCAGAATATGTGGCTGCTGCATCTTGTTGCACACAACTCCTTTAGATGATGCAAACAATGCAAGACATTCAAATCACTTGTACTCCACCTATCTCCATTTTATGTGATAATACAAGTGAAATTAGTATTTCAAAGAATCTAGTCATGCATTCAAAGATCAAGCACATACCTATCAAATATGATTTTCTCCGGTAACAAGTGCTTGAACAAAAGGTCAAATTGGAATATGTTTCCTCCAAGGAACATGTTGCTGATATATTTGCCAAATCACTGCCCAAGGAGACATTTGAATACCTCAGACAGAAGCTGGGAGTAGTTGATGCATCATCTTGCTGTTGAAACTTATCTGTTTCAGAGAAAAGTGGTTGTACGCGAGTTTTCATGAGGAGCATCCACGTACATACGCCTGTTTTTGTTGATACATTCGCATATATGTTGATTTGAAGAAAAACACTGAGCCAAAGTCAGGATGAAAAGAGTCTGATATGGGTCTAACATAGACCATCTAGCATAGGTTCAGCGGGAGCATTTACTTCTAATAATGCATTGTTGGCATTACCTTAGATGATCTCGGTGCTACGTCACAATTATTTTTGATTCAGGTGGAACAGGTGCAGAGGGAGATCATGGTTGCTGGTCTAGATGATGATTGACAGATGCTGCTGATAATAGTTGTTGATGATTATCATAATGTTGTCTTAGATATTTTAATCTCTATGTCATGTATTTCTTTTATTATCAAGGTTGTGTAATGGCCTATTTTGGTTTCCCCACTATGCCTGGGATGGATGATGTAATGTTCTTGTTTTATCATGTGTAAACTTTTGGTGTATCCCCAATTGGTTGGGAGATGGATGTAGGTATGAGTCTTTGGTGATAGGAAGGTCATTTATGATGTATAGAGTCACGTTCTTCTTGTAGAACATCTTTTTGCGGACCTTGCCTACAGTCAGGGGGAGCATGGACAGCACAACAAAGCAGAGATTTCAGCATGTACTCAGCGGGAGCATAACCCTTTGCCCTTGATGACAAAGGGGGAGAATGATTTTGAGTGGCTGAAGGTTGCCATCAAGTCCAAAGGGGGAGATTGTTGGCATTATAACACAGGTTTGGCACTATGACACAGGTGTTTTCCTTGATGGCAACTCACTTAGATGATAGATCATAGTTCAGGCTCTCAGAATGAAGGAAAAAGAGATACGCGGGTTCCACTTAACAAATTTGTGTATACACGTGGGATTGCCGATTAAAAGACGCGTATGCGTATGCACGCACTTTCATGCAAGGAAAAGCGGGTACATGTGGGAAAACTTATTTTTAGTCCATGGTATTTAGTCCTTGGTATTTGGACCTATGGTTTTTTAACCATGGTATCTCGTCCGGAGTGTTGAACCCAGGTATTGGGTCCCAAGAATTAGTTCTAAGTGGTTTTGGACCATGGTATTGAGTAAGGCCTAAGACTATAAAAGGGGAAGGAGATCATTAGGCAAAGGTACTCAAGGATTGAATATCTGATGAAGAGCAAGATCTAGAATACTGGTCATTAGGTTATGGTGCATAGTTGGATTTGAATCAAGGAGGAACCTGAGCGCTAGAAAAAGGATAAGTTCTATTGATGGGTCAAGATCTTAAGGCTTGAAGAGAAGTATCTTTGTGTGATTTTGATCTGGTATATTTGGTGCGTGACTTGATCTGTAAATCTGATAATTTGGGTATAACTGATGTCTGAATAATTGAAAAGGGTAAATTATCTTTTATAGATCTGTATGTAGGTTTGGCATAGCAAAGGAGCGTATACACGTTGGTTTGGTAATTCGAAACAACGTATATGTAGGTTTACCTTAATACAGTAGCGTATGCACGCAGGTTCTACATATTGAAGTAGTGTACGTCTCATAAAATATGTTTTAGCTACTTCTATTTATTGCTGCAGTATTCTGGGTTCAGGATTGGTTTCTAGTTACTGTTACTGTATTCTGGTTATAGCATTCAGAAAATTGATTGTAAGATTCAGTTTTGGTTGGTGCAAAGGAGATTGGTTGAGGTAGATATACTTAATGTTTGATTGATGCTATTGATGGATCTAGTCTGAAAATTTATGAAACATGGTCCCTCGAAGAAAAGAGAAGGTTGTAGCCTTCTCTAGGTCAGCACCTATGTACTAGTACATCAGCTAGTACAATAGCTAAGGGGGTTGTAGCTCCCTTCCAAGAGAAGCTGGAGAACAAGCGAAGGTTGTAGCCTTCTGCAGGTAGAAGCCTGCGTACTGGTATAAGACTGCACCAGTATAGAAATATTGTAAAAAAAGGAAGTTTCTTATTAAAAGAAGATAAAGACGAATTGCAGTAGGTGATTTTCACCCACATTGGGTTTCCACCTTATATATCGTGTTCATATGTGTGATTTCATGTACTATTTACTGCACTTGATTACTGTTTTATGGTTCTGATACATAGATTAAGATCAGCTAACTAAATAAGAAGTCTGCAAGATATAAGCAATTTTCTCTAAGCATAGTTGCGTATATACGCAGGTTTAATTAACAGAAGTAGCGTACATCAATTTGGTTATGGAAATGAAAAATTGTTAAATTGATAATACTGATTCACGCCCCCGCCCTCTCAATATTATTTCCAGCAGATTCTACAATACTAACGCACATCTATAAGAAGTAATACCAACTCTCTCTACTTCTCAATGCAGTGGCAAACCCCAACAGTATAGATAGAGATCCACAATAGGTCTTTGAGATGAAATAATTATATGCAGTGCATCTTCTATCCAAACCCTTTCAATATCAATTGTTTTCAACAACGTGCCAACACAAGCCAGTAACTTTTCTAAAATACTTCTAACAAAACCTAGTATCAATAGCATATGCTTTAATACAGTACTAGCAACCCACATATATGTATTTTGCATCCTTTGAAATAATGAATACATACATATTCTCTACCCATAACAAAAATACTTATAAAAAATAGCAACAAAAACAAACATGCATCTTACATACATATGACAGCCTCATACCCTCAAAGCTTAAACCACAATAATACAGGTCAAATATACAAATAGATTTTCATGGTTGTCTCTCTTTTTACAATAATTGATGATGTTACTAATCAAGTCCAAACTTCACCCAAGGACCACTTCCGAAGACCACTAAAGATATTGTTGATGTATGTTAGTGATGTGTCAAACTACTTCAAATTCCAGACTATAGATATGCCCCTTTCATATTGCCAATACCTACCTCAACAACAATTCAAACATAAACTAAACAATTTTCAAGCCATGTTTCATACCTTAATTGACTTTGTTGATAAAATATGTATTTTTTACCACTGATTGCTCAAGACTTTTGTCAAATATCATTCACTTGGAAATGCCCCTTATTTACTCTTGTATCAAGATTGTCTCTTCTTTAATTTACCTTTATATAGAGATTTGAATATGCCCTTGACCTGAATAGGTCTTAATAAACGTGACTTGAATGTGCATTCTTCTTTCTCAACTTAGATCTTTTGTTTTGTGTCCAAACTTGTAATCTCTAGAATACTTTGGATCAAATTTACTTCCAACAATTTTCCTTTCTTCCCAAAAGGGATTTTACACTTGAACAAGGATTGTCTTAACTTTATTGATGATTAAGCTTTAGACTTGTCACTTTAATAGGACTTAATATTTGTTAAAGGAGAGAGCCTAGGCAAGTCATAAAACAGGTACCAAAATTTCTTTCTAAAACAATCCTTGTATTGACCACAAATAGTGAAAGAGTATATTAATAGTTTTAACCTTGTAATTGTCCAACAGCAAGGTCCACAAATCTGGTATTAAGAGAATCGAGAACTAGATTTTTATCAAGTGACAGATGCTCAGAATTCGTATCACAAAGATGCCACCGAACATATTTCAGAAGTGCCACAATAACTTCAAAACATAATTTTCGAATTACTCCACAAAGAGCCTCGGAATAGAAAAAATTCACAAATTGGTCACCTTAGAGTAGCTCATATATATCAAAATTTATCTAAAAAGGTTGCCCTAGTTATGCTTTAGAATAGACCAAAGGGGGCTTGAATTTATGCCTTAGGGAGGACAATTAAACTGTAGAGATATAGTCTCAGAGAACCAAGTCCAATTTTAGTCATGCCCTAGTCAATAAGCCCTAGAAAAATTCATAAAAGGTTTCAAAAAAGGGTCTCATATTAGGCTTAGAAGACTAATGAAAAAAACAACCAAAAAATATAGAATATTAAGCCCAAATGTGCCCTCCACAGGGGAGATTGAAAACCACAAAATATAATCCAGCGAAGATTGCCACAGAAAATGTTTCCTTAGACAGAATGAGATTCGGGTTCAAAGTACCAAAAAAATGCCTCAAAAAATGTCCTTTCAGTTCAGTTTTTTTCAAAGAAAAATTTAGCCTTCTACTTTAGATTGTCATGTAAGCCCCTAGCCTCATAAGAAAATATAAAATTGTTTGATATTTCATGAATAATGTTTTGATGCAATTTAGTAGGAATCTAAGTTCAATATATAGAGAGGGATGGGGCTTCTAGAAGGATCGACAAGCCCACAAAATCATGGAGCCAACTTATCAAATATGAATTTTGAATTTTTAAATTCAAAAATTTAGAGCCAAATTTAAATCATCCTTTGAGGCCAACTTTGACATAGGCATAGGATTATTATTTTAGGCTAGCCTTTAAAGATAATTGGGGCTAAAATAATCCTTATTTGGTGGGCAGATAAAATATACACAAAATAATCAATTTTACTTCAATATTTAGCCAATCATTAAGTTGCCTTCCATCATTCAAATTGGGGGTCTTAACCACACTTTTGGGGCACTAACTTTAATCAAGAATATATCCTCTACTATAAGGATTTATGTGATGTGCCACCTATCATTGGAATTGGAATGACAAGGGCTATCAAATGAAGATGGTATTATGTCTAAGATCATTTTTCTTCCCATCCAAAATCCTCATTAAATGCAAGGTATCACGAACACATCGCAGGAGTCCTTCATCCTTCTAAGGCTTTATAAACAGTGGAGTTTCCAATTAATACAATCCATAGACGAATATTAATAGCATTCAAAGACGACATTGGAATCAATGAAAACACCATTCAACAATCTCCCCATTTGTCATTGATGGCAACACACATACTCCCCCCACGATTATTTCTCCCCCTGTCTCCATGTGTTTGATCTTCCTTTCCTGTTTTCTCTCCCCATTTAACATCAATGGAAAATGGTTACTTCCTTTGATGAAATATCTTCCTATGTCTTCCTAGAATATTCATTTCTTCCTTTGATTGCTTCTATCCCCTTGACTTTATATGCCTCGTATGGTTTTGCACAACTTATTCCCTAAGCATTACTGAAAATATTTACTTCTATGAAAAAAGACAACGAGTCCCTCTAGAAAATTGTCCTTTTCTTTCCAAATTTGCTACTCCACTAAACACAAAGACGACTAATCTTCCCACAATGTTGATTACTACTTTGACAATTTCTTCACATCTACCATCCTTCAACCTGTTGAAGGATAGATCTTCAAATTTGCAATCATTGTTGCTTAGACTCCCCCTCTTCAAAATCCACAGGACAAGAAGTCTCCAGTTGGATTGTTCAGAATCATATATGAACCTGTTTTGTTGCAAGATCATCATCTTGAATCTCAATATCTACTTCTTCATTTATAGATTCATCATGGTCTTGTGTGTTTTCAAATCTTGAGAGCGTGGTTTTTGGGATTAATCACTTACTTGTTATCCTTGCTCTATATTCTTCTCCAAACATTTTTGTTCTTGAAATTAGTGTTTTCCCTCATGGAAGACTTCATCATGCTTCTGTAGTCACGAGCTATGTGTCCATAGTTGTGGCATTTGAAGCATTCTACATGATACTTGAATGACGGTTCAACTGGCATATTTGGATGTTTGCCTTGAATTCCTATGAACTTTCTTCTAGGATTTTCATAATGACTTTGATAATAATCTCTATCATAAGTATTGAAATCCCTACCTTTGTGTCTAAAATTAGTGCATGAATAAAAATAACTAAGAAATATACTAGGGTACCTGGATGTGGGAAATCTTCTTGGTGATGCAACTCTTTTGTAAACTTCATCTTGATTCCTCTCTACTATAGGTTGTTGATTCTACATTCTTTGGTTCTCTTTTTAGGGTGTGTTTTCTTCCTTCTTGACAGAACCCTTGATGATACTTGCATAACATTTTTTGCTTCTTTCCCTGTTGTCATGGACCTTGAGCCCTTCTCAACATAGGAGGGCCTATATCCTAATCCATATTTGGTGTCACGTGGCCTTTGATTGCTAATGATTTCATCCAACTTTTTGGTGTTGTTAACAAATTTCTTATGTACATTTTTCTTCTAAAATTCCTTTCTTAGAGAGACTACCTCTACTAACAAATTTTATTTTATCTCGTTATTTTCTTCTAGTTTTTTTTTGAGTGTTTCTTTAATCTTTATGGCTTCTTCTAATTAAACTATGAGGTTGATGATGATCTTCTCTAATATTTTAGCCTTCTTGTTGAGACTTTTAAAATGTTCATTTAATTCACTCAACTTGGCTTCCAATTCCTTGACATCCTTCCTTTCTACCTTTAGATCCTTTAAAGAAATGAAAATTTCTCTTTCAAGGTCTAATTTTCCTTATTCTTCATCCTCTTTGGGAGATTTCTTTCAGTAGTCCCTTACCATAAATAACACCTTTCTTGTGTCACTTTCATTGCCATTGTCACTTTCTTCATCAGATGAATAAATGCCTTCTTTTTTTAGAGACTTATCTTGAAGGCTTTCTTTTTTCCTTGCCTCTTATATATTTTTTTATTTTTATTTGCCTTCTTAGGAGCTTCTTCTTATTCATCATTATCTAAACATTTTTCATAAAAACATTTTGAAGTGAAATGAACAATCATCATAATTGTAACACTTCAAAGGGAGCTTACCTTTTTACTTGTTCATTCATCTCTTCAACTTCCTCACAAAATTAGCAATTTCTCCTTCTGAAATCTAGTTACAACTGCAATTGGTGCTTGATTTTGATTGTTGCTTGTTCTTCCCTATCTTCTTAGATGTTGTAAAGGATGTCTCTCTTCTGGATGAGTTTTGTTTCTCTGTTCTCATTTCATAGGTTGTAAGTATTCCATGCTGACATTGTCTAATTCTAATCTTTCTTCTAACACATAGACTTTAGCATCAAATCACATTGGGAGCGACCATTGTACCTTTTGGACAATTACCTTATTTTCTATTGGTTCTACCAATCCTTGCATGGTGTTTACTACTTCATCAACCTAGATAAAATTGGCTACAATATTTTCATCTTTTTTATTCTTAACTGCTCAAATTGTCCTCTGAAAGTATAAAGTTTGGCCTCCTTAACCTTTTTTCCCCTTAATATATGTTTTGGAGCTTATCCCAAACATGTTTTACAGATGTGAAATGCATTACTTTAACATACACTAACTTTGTTAAACCATTCAAAATAGCATTTCTAGCTTTAGCATTACTAGAAACCCCTTGATTTTTCAACTCCAACTAAAAGGACACTCCAACACCCCAATTTACTAGCTCCAATTGGAAGGACGCTCCAATGCCCTGGTTTGATTAGCTCCAACTAAAAGGATGCTCCAACACCCTACACATGCTCCAACCTTCCCTAGCACCACCTACCGCCCTGAAGCGTTATCAAGCTCAAACTTGAAGGAGAGTCCAATCTCTATCTTGCACCACCTTTCCACCCTACTTAGCAAGCCACCACTTGTCTAGAAGGCTCAAACCTTTAATTCACCACAGTGGACCACCTTTCACAATTTTCAGACTAGATCCTCCTATGCTCAATATCAACATAAATAATATCAAGAACAATCTATTGATTCTATAGTAACTGGCATAAGCTTGTTAGTAGCAATACCAACTCTCTCTACTGCTCATGCAATGGCAAACCCCGGAAGCATAGAGATAGATCCACAATAGGTACTTGCAATGAAATCATTGTATGAAATGCAACTTTTGTCCAAACCCTTGTAGTATCAATTGTTTTCAAAAGCATGTCCACACAAGCCCATAACTTTGCTCAAACACTTTTGGTAAACCCTATCACTAGTAGCATCTTCTTTAATATAGTATTGGAAACCTACATATATTTATTTTCATCCTTTGCTTTAATGAATACATACATATTCTCTGCCCATAACGCAAATACTTCCAAACCCTAGTAGCAAACACAAGCATGCATCTTACATACATATCACAACATCATACCCTCTATTGGCTTTCCAAAATGTCATCTTTTGCACTCTCTTTTCTTTCACTTTCCTTCAGTGTTTACCATATTCCACAACTCCATAATCTTTCATTAAGGCTATTTTCATGATCATACATGGATTTAGACTTATTATTTTCCAAAGCATTTATTTTACTTTTTTAAGTGAAATTATGATTAAATATTAGAAAGCTAACATGTATTCACTTATATCTAAAATTCAGATGAGTTTTGTGATGTTTATAGGCATATTTGAAGAATCCCACAAAGCCATATTTGGCCACTAAGCCCCAAATTCAAATTTCCTCTTCAAACTTCTGCAGATTTGAGGAATAATTTATATCATTATTCAAGCACATTTCATCTATAAGAATCATGGAAGTTTTGATAAATGTTCCCTATCAAAGCTATTAGAGAATTGTCAAAGGATTTGTAGAGATAATGATCTCCTAATTTTAGCAAATTGATTGTGCTTACCCGCAAGAAATGTGGACATTAATTTTTTAGTTGGTTACCTTCTTTGCAAACTCAACTCATATATAAATAAGAGTGTTTTTTTCATTGAGAGAGGAGGAAGGGAGAATAAATTTAGAATTTGTAATCATAATACTTGAAGAGATATATGTGTAGCTATGTTGCTCCAAGCCTATTTCGTTTCATATATGATGTTATTCTATTTTTCAACTTCTAGTGTGTTTGTTGAAGCAGTGGTGGGGCCCCTTTGCCAAGCATGTTCACTCTTTTTTTTTTCTCTGTTCATAGACTAGATTTCAATGGCTTTCATAGACTAGATTTTAATCGTTTTCATAAATTAAATTTACATGTTTTCCTAGAATAATTTTATATGCTTTCACAGAAATAGATTTCAAATTCTTTTTAGATTAAATTTATAAGATTTCATACATTAAATTTTCTTGTTTTTCTAGATTAAAGATTTTCATGCTTTCATAGAATATTTTTTCATTCTTTCATAAATTAAGTTTACATGATTTCATATATTAGATTTACTTATTTTCACAGATTTTATTTCCAGTCCTTTCTTAGATTAAGATTTCTATTGCTTTCCTAGTTTAGATTTCTATTGCTTTCTAAATTAAAATTTCCGTTCATCTCAATTTACATTTTGGTAGAATTAGAAACTGAATTCTTACAAATATTTTGTTGTGCACTTCATAAGTTTACAAACCTAGATTGACAAGTTAATGTAACAGAATTTTAATTCTATTGAATTCACTAACACCCTCAAAGCCTCAAAGTTTGCACCTCAACAATACATGTCAACTATATAAATAGATTTTCACGGTTGTCTCTCTTTGTACAATATTTGATGATGTCATTGATCAGGTCCAAACTTCACCTGAGGATCACTTTTGAGACCACTAAATATATTGTTGATGTATGCTAGTGACATGCCAAACTACGTCAACTGCAAAACTACAATTCAAACATAAACTGAACACTGTTCAAATCATGTTTCATACCTTAATTGAATTTGCTGATGAAATATATTTTTTTGCCACTGGATGCTGAAGGCTTCTGTCAAATATCCTTCACTTGGAAATTCCCCTTATTTGCTCCTCTGTCAAGATTGTCCCTTCTTCAATTTTCGCTTCTACAGAGATCTGAAGATGCCATCAACCTAAATACGTCTCAATAAACATGACCTGAATGTGTTTTCTTCTTGCCCAACTTAGATCTTTTGTTCTGCCTCCAAACTTGTAATCTCCAAAATGTCTTGGATCAAATTTAGTTATGGAAGATTTCATTTCTACCCAAAAGGGATTTTACACTAGTATTTTCTTAAGTTTATTGATGATCAAGCTTGTCACTGAATTAGGATTTAATAGTTGTTAAAGGGGAGAGCCTAGACGAGTCCTGAAACAGGTATAAAAATTTTCCTTCTAAAATAGTGCTTGGACTAGCCACAAATAATGCAAGAGTATATCAATAGTGCTTGGACTAGCCACAAATAATGCAAGAGTATATCAATAGCTTTAACCTTCTAACTATCCACAACAAGTTCCCTAGATGTGGTATTAAAAGAGTCAAGAATCACGTTTGTATCAAGCCGCATATGCTCAAAATTCATATCACAAAGATGCCACTGAATAGACTTCAAAAGGGCTGAACTAACTTCAAAACGTAGTTGTCATTACTACACAAAGAGCCTTAGAACAGATTTTAAAAAATTATATTATTCACCTCAAAACAACTCGGATATATCGAAATTTATCTTCAAAGGTTGCCCCGGGCATGCTTTAGAATAGGCCTAAGGGAGCACAAAATCTATGCCTCAACGAGGCCAATCAAACCGCAGAGATATAGCCTCATAGAACCAGGCCTGAGTTTAGTCATGACCTTGTCGATAAGCCCTGGAATAATCCACAAAAGGTTTCAAAAAAGGGTCTTGGAATAGGCTTAGAAGACCAGAAAAAAAACCGACCAAAAAATATAGAATATTAAGCCCAGATGTGCCCTCCACAGGAGGGGAACGAAAACCACAGAAGATAATCCAGCGAAGATTTCCATATAAAACTAGGGAACATTGCCTAAGATAGAATCATATTAGGGTTCAAAGTAACAAAAAAAACTGCCTCAGAAAACATCCTTTCAGTTCAGATTTTGTCCAACAAAACTTCGGCCTCCTACTTTAGATTGCCATGTATGTTCCTGGCCTTAGAACAAAAGATAAACTTATTTGATATTTCATGAATAATTTGTTGATACATTTTATGAGTAATATGAGTTCAATATATAGAGAGGGACGGTGCTTCCAGAGGGACCAACATACCCACAAATCATGGAGCCAACTTATCAAATATGAATTTCAAAATTTTAAATTCAAAAATTTAGAGCCAAATTTAAATCATCCTTTCAGGCCGACTTTGACATAGACAAAATTATTATTTTAGGCTGATCTTTGAAGCTGATTGGGGCTAAAATAATCCTCATTTAGTGGGAATATAAAACCCACACAAAATAATCAATTTTAATTCAATATTTATCCAATCATTAAGTTGCATTCTATCGTTCAAATTGGGAATCTTGTTCATGCTTTTGGGGCACTAACTTTGATCAAGCATATCTCCTCAACTATGATGAGTATGAGACATGTTACCTATCGTTGGAATCATCATGATGAGGGATATAAAATGAAGATAGTCTTGCATGTAAGATAATTTTTCTTCCCATCCAAAATCCTCATTAAATGTATGGTATCATGACCACATCACAGGAGCCCTTCATCCTTCCAAGATTTTATAACCAGTGGAGCTTCCAATCAATGCAATCCATAGACGAATATTAAGAGTGTTCAAAGATGTTGTTGGCATCTATGTCTACTCAAAGTGTAGACTTCATTATAATATATATTATTCACGTTGTTTTATAAATTTGCATTGTTGTTTTCTATTTACACTCTTTATGCATACTTTGTTAATTTTTGTAAATTTGTTTGTAGGCTTAATCCATATTGTAATATCATTCTTTGAATGGAATGCAATATGTAATTTCTATATATGGTTTTGATTTTACAGTTGCATTCTCCTATTCGAGTATTATAGTTATGCACCTAATTTCTGCTAATTGGGATTATGTTTACATTTTGGTTGTTGTTATATACTTTGTCACAACTCCCCTTTATACACAGACAACGCTCTAGTGTTGTGTATGCAACACATGCAACTAAAGCATATTGTATGTATTGATATTTTGCAATGAATCCAAACTAGTTGATATTTGATATTTCACGATGATTCCAAACTAGAATCATATATTTACATGTAATTGCAATTGCAATATATTTATATTTTTTTTAAATCTATGTATTTTTATATTAACTATATTTTTATATTTCTATTTTGTTGATTGATTATAGCTTTTATATGTGTAAATATTTGAGAAATTCCACTTCTTGGTTGTTCTAAAAAGGATTGAAAACAACTTTCATTTGCCAATGCATTCGATATCTCTCAACACTCTAATCAACCACACATTTCTGAAAATCATGTATATGATCATCTAGATGAGAACCATGAATCAGATAGTACAAAAGTTCTTGAAGAGGAATCAACATCACAAAGGTCCAAAAGACCATTTAAGTCCAAATGGAAGATGATATTTCCATGGGCTTATGTTATAAAAGATTGTAGTGGTGTTAAAAGGATAAAATGTTCATGGTGTGTCAAATTTAAAAGGGAAACTCCATTTGCTAAAGATGGAATTACAACTTTTCAAGCTAGTGGTTTAAACATCCATGCAATGTCAAAGGCTCATAAATTTCCTTGTAACTTTTAGGAGGAGAAAATCAGAGTGCTCTTCCAATTCCAAAACATGCAGAGCTAATGATCAATGCTCAGAAAGAGAGATATATCATTTATTAAAAACATGTGTTTTCCTGCCAAATATGATTTAACTTTGGAAGTATAGAGATTAAATTGTGACTTGAATAGGTGTAAAAACACTCTTCACGTGCCTCTAACAAATGAATACTTAGCATGTACAAATACAACATCCAGAAAAGATTTTTTACATGCTACTAAGGAGGTATATTGGAAAGAAAAAAATCAATATTTTCAAAAGCTCATTTTACTCACTTTCAGTTGATGAAAGCATTGATCAGACTATGGTTCAATATTTAATTGTTTGTATTACATATTTGACAAATTAAGGAAGAGGTCCATGTTAAATTATGAAACTATGGTCAAATTCCACTTTGGACCGCTCATTTAATGGATATGATTATTGCATTGAATTCCTCTTTTTGAGAGGACCAAAAATCAACCTAAATATCATCAAATTTGGACAAGGGAAAGTGTACTTATGAAGAAAAGTTTGCATATGCACATTTGGACAAGTCGCCCCTAATGGTAAATTGGTCACCCTTGGAAGCCTATAAATACAAGTGATCTCAAGCTCATTTGGGCATTGCCAAGCATCTTCTTCTTATCTCCTTCATTGATTAGTTTGCACAAGGTTAAGGATGAGATGACAAAAGAAGTTGCCAAAGGTCTGAAATTACAGGGTTTGAGGCTCGCATATGTTTTAGGGTTTCTAGATTATAGTCATTGGCTTCTGACAGGGAATATTCAACCACATTCGTTGGCTTGTAGACTCAAGGAATCGACTAGAAGCCCTTAATCGATCACACTACTCCTCCTCCATGTGACGAGGAAGTTTGAATAAAATTTGACTGTTGACCGAAGTTGATTATAGTTGACTGCAGATGGGAAAATTTGTCTCTAATATATTATGATACTGGAAACATATTTTTAAATGTTATTGGGTTTTTTGAAAGGATAATATTGTATTGGGCTCATTGTAATTTCTGTTGAAAATTTTATCGCAATCTAAGAGAAGAATAATTTCAAAGGGTTTTTCCCTAGTCTTTGACTAAACCTGGTGTCTCTTGCTGATGTGTTGATTGTCTCCTTTTTCATTGCATTTAGTGTTATATCTTAAATTACTATTGATGATTGGAAAGACTAATTTTTATTGGAAAGATTGTTGATTGAAGTATTGAAATGGGCTAAAGTAATTGATACAACATAGAAAAATCTGAAAATTTAACATGGTATCAGAGCTAAGGTGAAGGACAAACCCAGAAGGAGACAAACATTGAAGCAATCATCTTTGCGAAAGTTGAAGGAGCCAATCTAGTCAAGTCAACATGCCTTCCTTCTTCAAGGAAAATGCAAAGTTGGGTGACTCATCCAATTTTTCTACATGGAAATTCAAGTTGGAGATCAATGTTGACAACAATGATGTTTTGGAATACATTCAAGGAAAAGTACTTGATCCTCCGAAGAATGCTTCCGTTGTTGTCAAGAACAAGTACAAGAAAGGTGAGTTGAAACCAAAGAAAATTATAGTTGATGATTTACAAGATAATTTACTTGCATATGTTGGAAATTTGAGGAAGTCTAAGTACATCTATGATAAGATAGCTAGCATGTATGAAGTCAACAATTTGAATGAAATCATCTCCTTGAAATATCAATCAAAGACACAAAGGTGAACAAAGGAGCATTTGTGTAATACTACATAATGAGGATATCTCATCTTAGAGATCAATTGCAAAGAGTTGGGGAGTATGTGTTGTTGAATTTCCACGATCTTAGGTCTAAGTTAGAATCTTAAAATATCTTAAGCTACCAAACCAAGAATCTCAACAAGAACTACTTTGCACAGCAAAAAATATAAAGCAGTAAATGACATGTACACAAGTATACACAATTTTTAACAAATATTATACAATAATGTACAACCCAATCTCCGTTATATTAAATCAAATGTGAATAATACAACAATCTATGATATACAAGATACAATGACTAACATGTTGCACAGACTCGATGTCATATATTGTTATGTTGGTCCTTCGCTCCCTTACTGCTCACTTTCTACCCTTTAGTCCTTCAAAGGACAACACATCAACACTCCAAGATGGTTGCGACTTAACACTAATGCAAGCCACTTTTGTAGCATGTAGATGGGCTGATCCAATCTGCTCTCTAGGTAGGCCTAATTCCCGAGCTACAATCTTCCAGGCTAGCAGTCACCTTAGTCCATTAAGGTGTTGCATTTTTTGTACCAATCTGCACCCAACCTTCAGCTCCTATTCATCACTTCAAGATAGCTCATCTAGGGCTACTTTGGGATATCAACACACTTCCTTGCACCAAAAAAATGATGCTCAATCTTCCACTATAAGTTTTACTCCGAATTGAGGTCTCCAACTTCCCAAGTTTACCTCAATACATGGCACTTATAGGCTTCTATATAATCTGATCCAATCTGGTCATTGTCCTTGACCCAACACCTACAAGATGTTGTCATAAACTCATTGTATGAGGTCTTCTCATATGCTGCAAGGCTAGGCCTGATTAGGGCACAAAACATAGTCCCCTAACAGCCCCAAAATCTACACAGATTTTCTCTTAATTAGCGTGGTTTTCCTCCAATAGAATTTTGTCCCTATTTGTTGTAATACTCAACAGTTCCAAGCCCTTAACATAGACTCAACCCTCCTCTTATTACTATGGCATCCTATAGGACCTCAAAACATGCCTATAGAAGCCCTTCTTAGGGACTGTCCCACCTCCAAGGATCTCTCAAACAACCTGAAACTAACCTCCTCTTCCTCATCCCTCCAGCAAGGCACTTCGTCCCTCTCTCTAGCAACTCGGACCCCTAAATAACCCTTCAAACTATCCTGAACTTCCATGCTAATCAATCCTTCCTTGCTTCATCCAAAACAAATATCTTCTTGTTTAGAGAATTTTCGGCGAAATCACATGAATAATCTTTTGTCGACACGTTTCGAACCAACTAGTGTGGTTCATCGTCAGGACAAGTTGAAGAAACAGATCCGGTCCAGCAAGTTAAATAGTCTGAGCAGAGATTCCAACGGCTAATTTTTTACTTGAGGCCCAGGTCAAATTTTTATAAATTAATTAATATTA
>APFE031219224.1:91707-108548 GCA_000404065.3 Pinus taeda
TGGGATGTGAATCCCAACGGTCACCACATGTACTATAAATGTGTATCATTTGTGAATAAAAATTGAATTGCATGTTTTATCTTTCATATCTTTCTTGCTCCCCATGTGTGTTTAACATCCTCCAATATAAGTTTGTTCCTATTCACTGTAATATTGGGTAGTTCCAAGCCCTTAACACATACTCAGCCCTCCTCTTATTACTATGGCATCCTACAGGACCTCAGAACAGGCCTGTGGAAACCCTTCTTGGGAACTACCCCACCTCCAACGAGCCCTCAAACAACCTGAAACTAACCTCCTTTATCTCATCCCTCTAGCAAGGCACTTTGGCCCTCTCTCTAGCAACTCGAACACTTGAAAAACCCTTCAAATAGTCCTGAACTTCCACGTTGATCTATCCTTCCTTGCTTTGTCCAAAACAAAGATATTATTCTCCTTTGTCTTGTGTTGTGTTGCATAAATGGATGATAGAATTCTCCTCCTTCACCCTCTATTTATACAAAAATGAGGGGCTCCACGAATTTAAGAAGAGACATGTCTTTTGGACAATTTTACTTCAATCCTACATGACTTGAATACCAAATAATTATTTGTCAACTTCAAAAATTCATTTCTTCTCTTCTACAACTTGGAATTTGATGATTCTTGAAGTGTTGGATTCTCCTTTCCACCCTCTATTTTCTCATGCCATCACATGTAGAAATGTGCTCCCAAAAATTCTCAAAACATGATTTGGTGTAAAACCCCATACTTGGGTTCCAAGCCCACAAGTGACCCTTGTGGTGCTTTGCCCTCCAAATCCTGAATGCTAGGGCTTGGAGTACCTCCCAAGCTACACAAGTCAACATGTTCCTGACATGGAATTGGTGATTGTGACTCTAATAGGTCTCCCTCCTATTTTAGAAACTTGTATTACTATTATAAACAACAACAATTTCATCCCACCATTTTATGAAATTGTTGAAAATATCACTCAAGAAGAATCAAGGATTATATCAAGAGGAAGGATTCAAAAGCATGAAGAAGGAGATTTTGTTGTATTCATCACTCATGACAAGAATAAGAAGAAAGGAAGATGATTTCCATCAAATTCAAGAAATCCTCCTCCTCGAAATCCAAATAAAAGGAAGGAATTATTGCACATTAAATGCTACAATTGTCATGAGAGATACCACTATGCTCGAGAATTCCCCAAGAAGAAAAATGGATAATTCTACAATACTAGAAGCAACAACAACAGGTTCAATGATCAAATAAGAAGATATGATCGAAGTAATGATTGCAATAAAAAAGATGAAAGAAGAAGAAGAGGTTCTCCAAGTGATCATGAAGAAGATCATCGTCCACAAAATAAGTCAAGATTCTCCAAGTATGAAAGTAATGTTGTGAATCAATCTAAATATATTATTATTTCTACCCTCACTAGTTCATCTCCTCTGGATTCGTGGGATAGTTGGTTGGTTGATAGTGGGGCCACTCATCACTTCTCTGGTTATAAGGAAGATCTCTCTAATTTGGTAGAGAGGGAGTCAAATTTCAAAATTATGCTTGGACACAACTCTACTCATCCTGTTAAAGGTTTTGGGTTCATCAAATTTCATTTGAATTCCGGTGAATCTATTTTGCTCCATGATGTGATGTATGTGTTAGGATTGAAGAAGAATTTGTTATCAATATCCTCTTTGGAAGATATAGACATGAGGGTTTCCTTCATCAAGGGAAAGGTTCTTACTTGGCTTGTTGGATCACCTATGAGAAATGCATTCACATTGGGATCAAGATATGAAGTACTCTACAGGGTTACTAGAAGACCACTTCTAGCATTGCTCCATGACACTAATCATCTAGAGGAGCAATGGCACCGAATATTGGCCCATTATATTATGATTCTCTTCTGAAATTGGATAAATTGGTCTCAGGGATTCCCAAGGTTTAAGCCCATCATAATGGAGTATGTCTAGGTTGTGCTAGTGAAAAGAAGACAAGGGTACCATTCCCCTCTAGTATGAACAAGATAAATGGCATCCTCCATCTCATTCATTTTTACATATGTGGTCTGATTCCCATGCATTCTATTGGTGGAAATATATACTATATCACCTTCATTGATGACTTCTAAAGAAATACATGGATATATTATTTGAAGCACGAGGATGAAGCCTTTGAAATGTTTAAGGAGTTCAAAGCTTTGATAAAAAATGAAACAGGGAAGAAAATTAAAGTATTCAGGTCTAACAATGGTGGGGGAGAGTACATATCAAAGGAGTTTGTTTATTTTCATAGCAAGGAAGGAATGGAGTGACTCAAAGAAAGAACATGTACATTATATAAGTTGCATGTGCCATGCTCCATGATCAAAAGTTGTTGAAGTTCCTTTAGGGAGAAGAAAAAAAATTTCATCGTATATGTTCAAAACAAGGTGCCTCATAAAGCATTAGACAACAAGACCCCCGAAGAAGTATTCACAAGCGTCAAGTCCAATGTTGGTCATCTTTGTATCTTGGTTTCCCTATATACCTTCATGTGCTAAAGGACAAAAGAAACATGTTGGAGGCCACTGGAAGAAAAGGTATGTTTGTTGGATATTGTGAAAATTCTAAATCATTTAGAATATGTATTCTTGGTCAAAGGAAGGTTTAAATTAGCAGGGATGTTACATTCGATGAAGATGACACCCCTGGAAAAGCAAGGGACCTTCCTCCACCTTCTCCTCCTAAGAAGAATGATGATACTAATATTTTAGATGGTCCTTTCATGCTTTAATATGAGACATATATTGTTTATGATCCCATGGAACCCATGGATCCCTTAGATCCTCATCCATGTGATCCTCCCACCAAGAAGAGTCCACTTTGGCTTCGAGACACACTACAAGATGACCAAAGATGTGTTCCTATTCGAAGATCATTGAGAGAAAGAAATATTCCTTGCAGGTACCAAGGATATCTTGCAGCCATGAGCGCCATGATTCAAGTCAAACCTCCCACCTTTGAAGAAGTTGTAAAAGAACAAGTTTGGAAAGATGTTATGGCCAAAGAATATGAATCAATTATGATGAATGACGTATGAGATGCTCTGCCGAGATCGAAAGGGAAAACTGTGGTGACTTCAAAGGGGCTATTCAAGATCAAGCATGGAGTTAATGGTAGCATTAAGAAATACAAGGCAAGACTCGTGGCTCAAGGATTCTCCTAGAAAGAGGGTGAATATTATGATGATATATTTTCACCTGTGGCTCAATATACAACCATTCATTCGATAGTTTCCCTTGTCGCAAGTCAAGGATAGACCCTTCATCATATGGACTTCAGATTGCATTCCTTCATGGCATGTTACAAGAAGAAGTGTATGTTGAGTAGCTACAGGGATTTGAAGTAGAGGATCCAAAGACACATGTTTGTAGGTTGAAGAAGGCATTATATGAAACAAGCCCCCAAAGCATGGTATGCCTGCATATACAATTATTTGGTGAAGCTGGGATTCACAAGGAGCAATGTCAATCCCAACCTCTACTTCAAGGTAGTCCAATGTATGTCGTTGATTTTGGTTTTATATGTTGATGATCTATTCTTGACATGTAGTGAGCCTCCAATGATGAGTGTAAGAGGTAGATAACCTCTGAATTTGAGATAAAGAACCTTACAATCATGCACTAATTTTGAGGCCTTGAGGTGTGGATAATGCATTGTGATATTTTGCTTTCACAAGGAAAATATGCTATGAAGTTGTTGGAAATATTTGGAATGATAGAATGCAAGTCTTTACCTAGAATGATGGAAAGGAACTTCAAAAAGTTATATGGAGAAGTTGTGGGACCTGATTTGGAGAATCTATCTGAGTATATATAGTTGATTGGGGCTTTGATGTTCCTAATGAACAAACATCCAGACATATGGTACACAGTGAATACGTTGAGTCAATCCATGAACGAGCCTCTCCATGCACATTGGATCACTGCAAAACACATTTTGATATTCACATGGGACAATCACACTTGGTCTGAGACATTTTGTTGGAGATGTTTGGTTTCATGGATACACCAATGATAACAGGGTAGGAAATGTTGTTGATAGGAAGAGAACATCTGGATTTTGTTTTAGCCTTGGATCTTCCATGATATCTTGGATGAGCAGGAAACAGAAGTCCATAACATTGATTTCTATCGAGGTAGAGTATATTGCCACTAACATGTCTAATTGTGAAGTAGTTTGATTGAGAAAGCCCTTTGGAAAGCTATTTGAGCAAGTCCTAGACACTACAGTGACATATTGTGACAATAAGGGTGGGATCCATCTCGAAAAGAATCCTATATTTCATGAAAATTCCAAGCAATTAGAGATCCAATATACTTCATTCGAGACATGGTGTAGAGAGGAGCCATTAGACTCCATCATGTTATGGCTTAAATCTACCTCAGGTTGAGAAAGGCAGGATCTAGGGTAACATCAAACCATGCTTAACCTAGTGGCTAGCCCTACCAGGTTGGGAGAGGGCTCTCTCCTTGTCAATCTCAGTAAAATATAGCAAATGAGGCTTTAAGATGACTGATGTAAAGACTAATTTTAGGCTAGGTATATGCTCAGAGGAGTTTGATTGATGTTGATGTTGTTTTGCTGGCTCAAAAGTGAAATGCAGATTTGGGTCTGGGGATTGGACTGAGTTTTGTAGAGGTTTCTGTGGGGCAAGGTAGGAAAATGCTTTAGTACTTTAAGTTGAATGAGATGGGGAGTCTTAGGACTAGTGAGGAGTTGGAGAGGGCATGAGAGTCTCAAGGATCCTCTTCAAACAGTAGAAAACATAAATAACCAAACAAACCCTAGGTAGAGCACTGCAATTTCAATGATTTCTACCTTTATCCTTGATTCATTTAGTTCAATTGAAAAAGACGGAAAATGGCATACATAAACACATTTAAAACTTGAATTACAGAAGAAGACACAATACCAAATCAATTTGCCACAAGAATCCCACAAAAGGCTGCAAACCCTGGTCTATTCCTTTGCCAAACTACAAAGATGAATGTAAAATGTTGCTCAAAGCTTTCACAAAAGTCCAACCTTGACAAATGACTGAAAAAGTACTAAATATAGGCAACAAAAAACTCATGCTAGGCTTTAGGGGTTGAATTCATGAGTTTAGGAGCTATTTCAACAAGATCTAATTTAAGAACTAAAAAGTAGACAGTGGAACAACTTGCCTCTAAAACCTAGGAAACTGATTCATTCAGTTTCAAACTACCTTTTCATGATGTATCTACCTCCACGAGTGAATTTTTAGCATTTTTACATCAAATTCCATCAAGTTACATCAAATTATATCATGAGTTTGACTATGAGAGAGAGAAAAGTCAAACTGAGAAAAAACTAGGCGAAAAAACAGTGTTTTTTGGCAAAAAAGTCAATTTTCTCTCCTATGTGTCGCACCTCTATCCCTGTGCGATGCACCTTTTTGTAGCTGATTTTGGAGGCCTTCCCTTGCACCAAATTTTCTCCACATGGGCTTGTTGGAAAGTTCTATATGTTTACTTTCCATAACAGGTGGAATTTCTGAATTTGGTGTCCATTTGCCCCTCCAAAAGTGAGTTCTCCCAACATTGCTTCCTGTGTCACCAAAAAGGGCCATAAAGGACATTTTTGAGGTGTTTTTGACCCTTTTGGAAGCTCAAAACTTGACAAAATTTCTTGGCCGTTTGTGGGAATTAATATTTTTGCATGAGGAATCCAAAAATGCTAAGTTTTCCTTCGAAGGAGGTCCCTAGCAAAAGTGAGCGCTAGGTGGCGCGACGCACTAGGCAGAAAAACCTATGTTTTGCTCCAAAAATTCAAAATTGACAAAAAGTGTGGCAAATTTCTTGAACTTTGGGCTGAGTGAACTGCATCAAGTGCTATGTTGGTCTAAGGAAGCCTTAGCCAAGATCTTGAGCTTATCTTGTTCTTTATTCCTCCTCAAAGTTTTCCTCAACTTGGCCTCTAAAGTCCTAATTCTTGCTTTGCAACTTTTGTTTCTTGCCAAATAATGAGTAGCCATGTGCCGCAACATGTCCTTCTCCTTCTTAGCCTTGTCCAGCAGCCTCTCCAAGTGCATGTTCATCTTCTCCAACCAAGACTCCTTGCCATTCTCTATCTCTTGTTCAATGGAAGTCAAAGTGACAAGGTCCTCTTCGTCATTTTGCTTCTTCAGTTTCAACATTTATAGCTCCATTAGGCTTTGCTTATCCTCCAACTGTTTGTTTTCTTTCTTGTTTGTCATCTATATCATCCTTGTGCATCTTCTCTTTGCCTTTGCTTTGCTGCTTATCATAGTCATATTCACTGTCTTTTTCCATTGTTTTCCCTTGGTTTTGAAAAATGTGATTATATATGAATGGTTTGTGGATAATAGTATGGAATAGGATGGAGGAACAGAATGGGCAGAGTGTATGGGGAAGGAAGTGTGGAAATGTATGTATGAACAAGATTTAGGGATGTGAATAGGGTTTAGGGAGTGAGTAGGATAAGTGTGTAGGGTTTTAGGGAGAGTGTGTAGGGTTTGGTAATGTGAATAGGGCTTGTAGGGTTTGGGGATAGTAGGAATTAGGTATTAGGGTTTAGAGATGCCAATTAGGGTTTGGGAGTAGTGGGATTAGGTATTAGGGTTTTTAGTTTTGGGGATAGGGGAATAGATGAATGTGAATGAAAGAGGGAAGGGGGAAATGAGATGAGTGAAATGTAGTGAAAGGGAATGTAACTGATGCAAGGGAAGCAAACAACAACAATGACAACTTTGAAACCCTAGACAGTTTTTTGAATGTGACTTTGCAACAAACTAGGGTTTTCCTTTTCACCTATTTACACACCATGAATGATGATCAAAACTTTTGCAATGGCACTAATTTGGAGCTTGGAAAAATGATTTGAGTGAAATTTTGGCTAAGCAGGCAGGTACACCGCACCACTACCTAGGTGTGTTGTGCTCGACAGGTGTGCCACGCCCATTCAAATTGCAGTATAAAACCTACACCAAGTGTGTCATGCCAGCTAACAAGTGCATAATGCTTTTTGCAGGACACTTTTGGACGATTTCCCAATGTCCAAATTGGGTACACAATAGCTCGTTGGAAAGCTTATTGAGTCTAAGTTCTAACACAACTTGAATTTTTCAATTTGGAATTCATTTGCCCTGTCAAAAGTCAAATATCTCAAGACTGGTCGAAATGTGCAAAATGAGGCTGCCTAAAGGCAGAGTGCTGTTGCAGTAAACTTTTGAAGGTCTTCCTCAGCTCCAAATTGAGCTCATTATAGCTCATTGGAAAGCTATTTGTGTCTATTTGATAGCTCATTGGAAAGATCTTTGTGTCTAGTTATCATTTGACTCATCAAGTAAGTCATTTGGCCAACCAAGATAGGAGAAATCTTGATTTTCCCAAGGTCACTTAAGAGGTGCATCAATTCTCCTAAGGAAAATGTATTTTTGACATTTCTCTATAACCATGACACATGTGTAAAAATTGAAGGAGGTTTTTCTTCATTTTCCTATTGTGGACAAAAACGTCTCTTAGTTTTCCCAAATGTATCTTTTCTTGCTCAAAAACATCATTGGAGTAAAACCTATCCCAATGTGTGGAACAGGGGATTTGTCGAAATGAAGTGAAATGAAGGGGATAATGGGATTCTAAATTCTTGAGAAAATTTTAGGAAGTAGTGAGGGATGTTAGGAAGTATGGGAAAGTGGAATTTCAAAGATTTAGAGAGGGGAAGGGGTCCAAAAGGACAAAACATAGGCCTAGCCTAGAAAATTGTCAAATTGTAGCAAGAAACTAGGGTTTGTGCGAAAATGAGGAATTTGAGGGATATCAGTGATGGGAAGTATTTAATAAGGTACGTTAAGGATAGGGGAAGGTGTATGAACATCAGGAAACAAGTTTTGTTGATGATTGACCATCCACGAGAAATTACCTTCAAAACCTTGGGAGAGGGAAATGAACCTTACCTAGGCACAACTGAAGCATGAACAAGGTGTAAAATGACCCATTGGAACCTGACATGATGATGAAAACCCTCTGAATGATGGTACACTTAGCTGAATGGTGACATGGACCAACATTTGGACAACTTTGAAAGGAGTGAAAACAAACCCTAGACCTAATACTTAGTGACCAAATTTTACTTGAAGATTCTCTAAAATGACAAAATTTGATTGTAACATCCTAAAACCACTTTGTGAGAGCATATTTGATCATTGGTGGAAGGCTTCAAAGACTGACACTAACATTGGCTCCAATGGGGATGGTAGCTCCTTGGAGGTGCCAAGAACTACAAATCTCTGGAAAGCAGACAGTGCCTCTTCCATTGGGCAATGGAGTCAATAACTTCCACAAACTAAAACCAATATGTTGACTCAAAATAAAGTGAATTATAAAGACTGAAAACTGACTCGATACTTAAACACAACTGACAAAATAGAAAATATGCTCAAAGTGGAGCTTATTTAGTAAAACCTACTTTGATTGTTCCATTCATTACCTGATCAAGTGAAATGAAACAACCAATGCAACCAAGTAAGCATTATGGCTGTTGTTTTCATTCTCCATAAGTGCTTTCTTATGAACCATAAGAGAGAACTATTGAAAGGCAACTCCCATGAAAACTTGTAAACAGATCTGTTGAATAATATGAGTTTTCTATCTGACTCCAAAAACACTGCATAAGGATCTCAAAATTCATGCACACTGGGTTGCTTCTCCTCATACCATGAATGCAAACTTTGATCTGAGCTTTGTGACAAGACTCCGACTGAAAATGACAAAGAAACCAGCTGTCGGATCAAGTTTATATTAGTACACGTTTCAATCTCACATGTAGTCAATGGAGAAGGACTTTGACTGCAAACATCATCCATCAGCTATTGGATCATGAAAAACTTGAAAAGACTGCTGCAACCCATTTTCTATTGGTTCCAATGAGATTGCATGATTTTCTACAATTGCCCATTTGAAGATATATTATGCAAATTATCCTTCAAAAACTGAAATTATTCAAAACAAAATGGTACGGAATCATCTTGTATCATTTGATCATACGTGCTAGCTTCCAAGTCTTCATCTGCAACTTGACAATCAATGGAATTCGGGGGCTGCAAATCTGGATATGAGAAGCCTTGAACAAGGATTTCATTGTCCTCAAGATGATCCAGATCAAAACTTGTCGACAATTGATTTCTAATTGCATGAAAGTTGTCTATGACGAACTAAAACGAAGCAAAACAAAAAGGCAAATATCCTTCACTTACTTCAAAATTTGCTACACTTTCCTCCTCATTTCCATAGCTGATATGTATCGATTGATCACTATTTTCAATCTGTTGAAAGTGAACTTACTCCTTCCACAAACCAGCTATGGATTTGTCTGTAAGACTAGCTTCTGTTTGGAGAACATAATAATCATCATCATACTGATCAAACTGAGGCAAAACATCTCTATAAAATACATCATCAAGCATGCATATCATATCAACAGTTATCTCTTCTCCAAGATGATCTATAAAACAATCATTATTAGATCTATGACAACTGGGATAAGAAACAAAATGTTTTGCATCAACAACTTGTTCTTCTTCAATCAGCGAGCCATGGGCTTGAACATCATAATCATTCCTTGTAGTGATCCTTTGCATCATCTCCTCCATTTCACTTACCAAAATGTCGAGCTTTACCTCTAAGGATGTCAATTCCTCTGGATCTATGTTCTTCACCTTTTCTTCCTTCAACTTTACCCTTCTGATCAGCAAATGAGCCTCCACATCTACAACACTGTTTTGCATCTCTTCAAGTGTTGCAAGGTTCCTTTCTCTCAGGTGAAACTCCATTTCTGGATCAAAGGCACCCAGGTAGTGCAAGAGAGCAAATCCAGGAGGAGGTCTTATATTAACAGGCATCGAAAAGTAGACTTGATTAAATCTAGCATAAAACTGTTGTACTATCTCCCCTGGTTGTCTTTTCAGCTAGTTATACTCTTCTATAATCAAGAAAGGGTTTTGTCTTACCACCCACCTGTCAAGGAAAACTTTGACGAACTACTGGAAATCTGAGATGCTCGCATCAGGTAGGGTTTTGAACCAACTCTTGACTTTTCCTTGCAAAGAAAGAGCAAAAAGCCTAATACTAACATCTTCTTCATCAACTTCAAAAAGGTCGAGAAAAGACTCAAAATTCAATACATGTCTCTTAGCAGTGATGTTGTTGCGTTCACCATTAAATCTTGGTAGATATAGGTCATGATTTTTAGGGAAAGCATGGGATATAGGAGGTGAAATCAGAGGTTTGTATTGATCTGGAATTTTATGAGGTGTAGGAGTATATATAGAAGCTATAGAATCAGTCTTGGTCTCATTAGGCTCATCAGTTTGAAGATGGTCATCACAAGATTCAGAAGATGGGTCTTGATCAAGATCAAAGGCATGCAAATCTTTGGTATTCACAATCTTCAAAGGGAAGGAATCAAATGTAGGTCTTGGATCTTTTCTCAAATACAATATACTTTGCAAAGCCTTCTTGACATTCTCAGGAAAAGAGAAAAAATAATTTATAACGAAGAAAAAAATGTCTTGGATGAAATTCCAACTTGAATACCTGATCTTTCCATATTGTCCTTTCATGTTTATGCTAGTCAGGTTCATCCTCTAGTGGAGTGCTTGGATCTGATCTCGAAACTGATTTGGAATCACTAGGTGAATGATTTCAGCCTTTTTGGTGTCTAATCATTGTCCACCATCAACAATCAGATCTGAACTTGATACATGTTACTGGGGCAATTTGCAAGTCAGATGTTCAGTTCATAAACTAAATTGAAGATTGAATAAAGTAGCATTCATCTACTTATGTACTCGCAAAGAAAGTGTAGTTCAAAGTCTACCTGACTAACTTCAGGCTCCATCTATAGTGCATAAAGTAAAGAACACTAACAAACAAATAAAATTTTCTTCCCTAATATGGTTGCCACTATGTTAGGGCCTAAATCTACTTCAAGCTGAGAAAGGCAGGATCTAGGGTAACATCAAACCATGCTTAACCTAGTGGCTAGCCCTACCAGGTCGAGAGAGGGATCTCTCCTTGTCAATCTCAGTAAAATATAGCAAATGAGGCTTTGATATGACTGATGTAAAGACTAATTTTAGGCTAGGTATATGCTCAAAGGAGTTTGATTGAATTTGATGATGTTTTGCTGGAAGCAAAGTGACATGATCCTCTTCGTTATTTTTCTTCTTCAGTTTCAACATTTCTAGCTCCATTAGACTTTGCTTATCCTCCAGCTATTTGTTTTCTTTCTTGTTTGTCATCGATATCATCCTCGTGCATCTTCTATTTGCCTTTGCTTTACTGCTTATCATAGTCATATTCACTGTCTCTTTCCATTGTTTTCCCTTGGTTTTGAAAAATGTGATTATATATGAATGGTTTGTGGATAATAGTATGGAATAGGATGGAGGAATGGAAGGGGTAGAGCGTATGGGGAAGGGAGTGTGGAAATGTATGTATGAACAAGGTTTAGGGATGTGAGTAGGGTTTAGGGAGTGAGTAGGATAAGTGTGTAGGGTTTTAGGGAGTGCGTGTAGGGTTTGGTGATGTGAGTATGGCTTGTAGGGTTTGGGGATAGTAGGAATTAGGTATTAGGGTTCAGAGATGCCAATTAGGCTTTGGGAGTAGTGGGATTAGGTATTAGGGTTTTTAGTTTTGGGGATAGGGGAATGAAAGAGGGAAGGGGGAAATGAGATGAGTGAAATGTAGTGAAGAGGAATGTAACTGATACAAGGGGATCAAACAACAACATGCCAACTTTGAAACCCTAGACAATTTTTTGAATGTGATTGTGAAACAAACTAGGGTTTTCCTTTTCACCTATTTACACACCATGAATGATGATCAAAACTTTTGCAATAGCACTATGGAATGCTTCAGTTACTTGTTGAATGAAGATTGCACAAATTTGGAGCTTCGCAAAATGATTTGAGTGAAATTTGGGCTAAGTAGGCAGGTGTGTCGCACCACTACCTAGGTGTGCCACACTCAACAGGTGCACCGTGCCCGTTCAAATTGCAGTGTAAAACCTACACCAGGTGCGCCATGCTCAACAGGTGCGGCGCGCCAACTAATAGGTGCATACACTTTTTGCAGGATATTTTTGGAGGCCTTCCCGGTGTCAAAATTGGGCAAAAGATAGCTTGTTGGAAATATTATTGAGTCTACTTTCTAACACAACTTGAATATTTCAATTTGGAGTTCATTTTCCCTGTCAAAAGTCAAATCTCTGAATACTGGTCAAAATGTGCAAAATGAGACTGCCTAAAGGCAGAGTGTTGTTGCAGTCAACCTTTGAAGGTCTTCCTCAACTCCAAATTGAGCTCATGATAGCTCATTGAAAATATATTTGTCTCTAGTTATCATTTGAATCATCAAGAAAGTCATTTGGCCAACCAAGATAGGAGAAATAGTGATTTTCCCAAGGTCACTTCAGGGGTGCATCAATTCTCCTAAGGCAACTGTATTTTTGACATTTCTCTAAAACCATGACACCTGTGTAAAAAGTGAAGGAGGTTTTTCTTCCTTGTCCTATTGTGGAAAAAAAATCTCTCAATTTTCCCAAATTCATCTTTTCTTTCTCAAAAACATCATTGGAGTAAAACCTATCCCGATGTGTGGAACAGGGGATTTGTCGAAATGAAGTGAAATGAAGGGGATAAGGGGCTTCTAAATTCTTGAGAAAATTTTGGGAAGTAGGGAGGGATGTTAGGAAGCAGGGGAAAATGGAATTTCAAAGATTTAGTGAGGGGAAGGGGTCCAAAAGGACAAAACACAGGCCTAGCCTAGAAAATTGTCAAATTGTAGCAAGAAATTAGGGTTTGTGCGAAAATGAGGAATTTGAGGGATATCAGTGATGGGAAGTGTTCAATAAGGTTCATTAAGGATAAGGGAAGGTGTATGAACATCAGAATACAAGTTTTGTTGATGATTTGACCATCCAAGAGAAACTACCTTCAAAACCCTAGGAGAGGGAAATGAACCTTACCTAGGCACAACTAAAGCATGAACAAGGTGTAAAATGAACCATTGGAACCTGAGATGATGATGAAAACCCTCTGAATGATGGTACACTCAGCTGAATGGTGACATGGACCGAAATTTGGACAACTTTGAAAGGAGTGAAAACAAACCCTAGACCTAATACCTAGTGACCAAATTTTACTTGAAGATTATCTTAAATGACAAAATTTGACTGTAACATCCTAAAACCACTTTGTAAGAGCATATTTGATCACTAGTGGAAGGCTTCAAAGATTTACACTAACACATCACATATTGACAAATGAGAATATTTCATATATTCTCACCAAGGATTTTCCCAAAGGGAATTTCTTGGTCTTCAAAGAGTAGCTTGGATTGTTGGATGGGACCTCTCCTGATAAGGAGCATCATTGATCGAGGACACTGAGCCAACTCTCCCTCGCTGTTTGAGCTCCCAAGGTGTGGACTTGAGATAGAGGGCTCTTGGGGTTGAGGGATCTCTATACAATAGGGTACCACACCTATATGTTACCCATAGGTTTGGAGATGTTGCTCCCCTATCTTGGTGTTTATACAGTATACCCTAGTTGGCATCATACCCACAAGTCGGGCTTGTTTAGATTGTCCCTCCCTGTTTGGCCAATGGTTTGAAGAGGCTTGGGGCATGTGATCCTTACCTTTTTGTCAGTCTATTATGTAGCCTAAGATCATATTATGATGCAGTTGTTCTACCACATGACTTTTGAGGGTCAATGTTGGGAAGATCGATCGGAAACAAGATGGGTTGAGATGTGCTCCCCTATATCACATATTTCTCGATATGGGGTTAGAGATATTTAGCTCCCCCATGATATTATAAGTTGATATGTACTCCTCAATGTGGTTTTTTATTTAGATATTCTCTCTGACAATGTTGTTGAACCCCAAAATTGCTTCTTTTTTACAACTCTTTTTCACTCCACTCCTCCCTTTTTGACCTTCATAACTCCAATTTGAGTATTAGTTTACAAGGTTGATAGCATAGTAGGTACACAATCATATTTTATTTCACAAATATCATTTGTCTTTATTATTAACTCGATATTTACCTGAGCTACTGAATTACAACGATTCTGCAGCTGATGTATGTTTTTGCAGCTAAGTCTAAGGTTTGATGGGTTGCAAAGCTTCAACCAAAGAACATGGCATATGGGCAATTGAAAATTAGTTGGTACAACTATTTTTTCCCACTTTCATAGCCTAGACCGATAAATAATACACCCTAGCAGTCTAATCAAAGCGAAATTCAACCACTGTAGAAGGCGAACCAGGCGAGCGAGATGCATATTTTTAGCCTCATGATTCGTTGCGTTGATAGAAAATCATGAGAATATCATAATATCTTATCTTTCAAATTTAATTATAGCTAATGCCGATTAAGCATCGACATAATACTCTAAAACATTTAATGTGGGGAGTTTTATAAATATGCCTCTCAGCATAGCGAACACAGACTTGGGAATTTTATGTTATAAACACTCTATTTTAATATAAACTTTGTTTCGTTCTGTTTATTTAGTTGTGTGATCTCAATGTGTCACTAATCATTTGGTGAAGGAATTATAGTGATGCATGCTTCTCATGGGAGGGACCCTCGAGATAGTAAGGTTGTATTTTATTTGTGATTAGTATTTTCTTCATTGTTTCCTGTAGAATTTTGTTAGTTCATTTAATCTTTTAAGTTTTTATTATAAGTTTTAGATTGTTTTGCAGCAAGTTCATCTAATCGTTTTATTTTTGAGTAGAGTGAGATCTCTTGTGCACATGGACAAAGCATAGCTTTATATTTCAATTTTTATTGATAGGATTTTCAATTGCAGAGTTAATCTTTCTTTTTGTTAAAGTAGATTTATTTATACTGTGATTTTATTGTAAGTGTGATTTCCATTCAAGCAAGTGTGATTTTATTTATAAGCAAGAGTGATTTCATTTTAAAGCAAGTATGTATAAGGTTTTATTTCAAGCAAAGTGTGAGCGTGATTTTATTTGTAAGTGTGAAGCAAGTGTGAATTTTATTTCAAAGAAGAGTGTGATCTTCCTTTTAAGAAAGATAAATAGAATTAATTCCATTTTTATGAGTGATTTATATTTGTAGAGAAACATGTGCATTTTGATATCTCAAATTAACTTAGGAATTGTGTGAGTGACAAAGACTCCTAGCACATACAGTGCATATATATTCATCAGTTTACTATCCTTGGTTGATAATTCATGTAAGTAATTTAACATTAATTAAATTACCAAACAAATTTAGAAAGTGGTAGTTTTTTCTCCCTAGTGATTCTTCTTCTTTAGATTCGAGAATGTTTTAGCAAATAGAGTTGAGTTGAGATGGGACATAATATGATGATAGGATGACATCTTGATCGATGGTCATATATTGACTGGTGGAATTCTTCCTAGTTGAGAGGGAGTGTTAAATTATGCAACTAGGGTCAAATTCCACTTTGGAAAATTCATTTGATGGAGATTATGATTGCATTGGATTCCTCTTTTCGAGAGGACCAAAATTGACCTCCTCTATTTCCTCCTCTTCCACCTCCAATCCTAGGTTTTTCACCATATACATTATGTACTTCCCCTTCCCCTTCTCCTGCCATTGTAGATTCTTCAGAACTAATGTAAGGTTCCAAAATTGGATTTTCTAATTCCTCCTCTAGCTCTTCTAGTTATTCTATCAATGGAATGTTAAAATAGGTTTCTTCTTCTTCCTCTTCATTAGGGATTTGTATTTATATTGTCCTAGAATTTGTTCTCCTTGTTAGTGTCGGTCTTGAGCCCTCCATCAGTGATCAATAACTCTTTGCATATGCATTTATAGGTGTCTCATCAGTGTCAATTTTGCATCCCACTAAGCATGCCATAACACTGAATGGAGGAGCTGGTCTTTGCTTCCTTCTTGGCTTAGCTGGATTAAGTCATACCACAATGAAATTGAGTCATACTTGTTTTTGTTTTTGTCTTGAGGTCCCATGGTCTTAGGTCTAGGGTTTTAAGTCAAAAATCACTGCAAGGTCAAACCCAGCGAGTGCCCAACAAGCCAGAAGGAAGTATTTACATCTATTTCAATGTTATTTTCATCAGCTACAGGTCATTTAATGCCTTGGATTTAAAAACCCTGTTTTTAAGTCCAAGGTCATGAGAAAATTTGTAAAAATCAAGAAATTTTCAAAAGTTTTCAAAAGTGCCAACAACAACCCTGGTTCCTTCACCACAGCCCATCAGATGGTCAACCTGCAAAAGAACGGAGTCAAACGCATCAAAAGAGCTCATTTCAAGACAAAAAGGCTCTAAACAGTGTTAAAAAGAAAAGCAAGTTGAAAACATTAGAAAGTGGGTTCTAAAGTTAAATTTTTTTTAAAAATGACCCTATAAAAGCTACTTTCCCTCTTTAGTCACTCTTATTGTGCAATTGAAAGTGAAAATTTCGTGCTAGAGGCAAAGAAGGCGATTTCGTGGAAATTTTCTACAAATCCAGCGCTTGGGAAGGTGCGCGACCATTCCACAGGTGTGCGCGACCACCTGGGTGGTGCGCGACCATTTGGTGAGTTTTTCGCTGTATAAAACTACACGGGCGCGACCATTACAGTGGTGCGCGACCATTCCAAGGTGGTGCGCGACCACTCTGGCTGCCTGCACAAAAACTCACCCAAACAATTAAACTTCTCCAAATCCTCTCAAATTTGTTAAGGTATGTCTCCTCCACGTGGTTTGTGATGGTGTTATGATTGCAAAGGAGGATTATGGTCATAATTTCATGCAAGAA
>APFE031219230.1:0-39010 GCA_000404065.3 Pinus taeda
CATAGGGATGCATGAACCATCTGGAGGCGCTCAATACACGTCAAACAATCTTCTAGAATGCTCTAGAAATGACCACAAGTAACTTTTTTAAGATGAAACTCGCGCCTTTTGACCTTCACAGGGGTACGCACCCAACCCTTGACATACAGAGCGTACAAGTACGCAAGTAAAATGAATTTGGAGTGCGTACACGCAGGTAAGGTAGAGAGAACCTGCGTACCCAGAGATAAATATGATTTTTAAAGACTTTCTCTCTTTCTTGAAGTTTGACATGGAGAGCAGAGGTATAAGGCTTGCCAAGGAGGATAGTATGACTGTTGATGGAGCCATACTAACTGCAGATAGTCATCGTGACAAATTTCAGTGTAACATATGGGAAATTAAAATTTTATGTATATAATTGATCTAGATGATGTAATTATCATGTTTTTATTTTTACCTATGGTAGATGCATCAGTTAGATGGCCTATGTGGCATGTAATGAATCAGTTTTATAGAGTGAGGGATGAGTCACTTGGACCACCCTACACTCCAGCTATCAGTTCAACCTTTCTTGCAACTGCTCCCCCACTCATGGATTCGACCCTTGATGCCTAGGACGAGTTGGTTGTTAGCCTATATTATGTATTTTGTGAGCTATTTTACAGGTTGGACTCAGTGGGATGCTTATGCTTTGAGTAAACATCATTTTGTATCAGTTTTAGCAGGAGATTAATGAAGATTGCAGTTATTTGTTTGGGATCCATGTGGTATGATGTTTAGTTACATTTTATTTATTGTGATCATATGTTAAAATGTTTTTTTTACTTCATCAATCATTTCATTGCTTTTAAGTGGATGTTTTCAAGTTGATAGGAAGAATCCACAATATTTATGCTCTCTTTTGGGAAAATATTCACAGTTTATGTTTTCTTCAGTTTAGGAAGGATCCATGTTTCTCACATGCTCTTTCTAGCTTCTCACGTGTCTTGAATCACCTCACCCATCAAAACCCTACAGTGTTGAACCTTGTGCCTAGCTTGCCCCATGGAACACCCTACAATTTTGACCTAATTTCCTTGCCCTTATTGTTTGGCTCCTCCTGATCCAGCAAAACCTTTTAAAATCAAAATCAAACCTTGTGCTACTATACCTAGCCTAATACCATTTCTTGATCCAGTCATCTCGGCTGAGATTCTTACATAGAGGGCCCTCTCCTGGCCTAGTAAGGCTAGCTACTTGGCTAAGAATGGTTTGTGGTTATCCTCGCATTGCCTTCCTTAGCCTGAAGTTCAATCCAGGTGATAACACCTGTTGTACTGAGAAACCGCTACAGACCCAACACTAAAAATTCCACCTAATGTACTTTTTTTTCTAATGGACTCCTCACCCAATCTACATCTGTGAAGCCACATAGCTTCACTCCCTATGTTCGTCCGTATTATAGTACAAACTAGGTAGTGCCTTTGAGGTACCGTAAAAAATTCTTAGATTCCCTCTAAAACAATTTGGTTTTCCTAATGATAGCTTGGTCTACTTGGTTGATTCCATAACACATTTATGTTCATGTGTTCACAAGGTACATTGGTGAACCCACCAATTGTCTATAAATAGTAGCATGCGCTTCCTTGCCTAAACTGGCATCCTCTTTCCTCCAGTTGGTCGCTAGAGGTGTCTCCATGGGTTTGAAATTGTCCATGCCAAACCTTTGAAGTACCTCATTGGCATACATTCCCCAAGAGAAAAATAGTTCCCCATTTCCTTGCCATACTTCCAATCCAACAATGTAGTGCATGAGACCCATGTACTTCATTTCAAACTTTCTTGCAAGGTCCTCCTTACAAGATCTAATCCTCTACTCATCAACAATTAAAATCAAGTCATCAACATATAAGACAATAATAAACAATTTAGCTACTACCAAAATATGATAGAGGTTTGGATCCGCTTCACTTTTGGTGAAGCCCAAAACAGTGAGATAATTATCAATCTTGGTGTACCATGCATGGGGTGGTTGCTTGTGAACATACAACACTCACTTGAGTATGCACACATGATACTCTCAATAAAAAGTCTTGAACAATTATACTTTCTCAATATAAACCTCCTCCTCCATAAGTCCCTTGAGGAAATTTGTTTTTACATCCATATGGTGGATATTCTAGCCCATCTGTGTAGGCTGATCTAATGGATGTGTACCTTGCTACTTGAACAAAGGTCTCCTCATAGTCAATCCCCTAAAATTGAGAGTACCCCTTAGACAAAAATCTTCCCTTCAACTTTTGTATGCTTACATCTGTTGCACGCTTTACGTTGAAGATCCATCTCAGACCTACAACTTATTTGTCTGTTGCTTTTGGGGCCACTTCCCAAACATTGTTCTTTACAGTGGATATGTATCCCTGCACCATTGCATCAACCCATTGATTTCTCTCTACTACTTCCTCAAAAGAGGATGGCTTCATCTCTATGATCTTAGTCATTAAAGCCATGTAGCCAGTGTGCCAATCTAGTTCCCTTCTCTACTTGTACTAATTTGAAGGAGCAGCCATATTCTCCCTTGCATCTTGCACAAGTCTCTCAACTTCCATGGTCCTCCTTGGATGGTTCTACTTGAGTGGCTATCTCCACTCTCTTCTTCACAAGTTGTGGTTTATACACAACTTTGGAGGCTCCTCCTTTGGAGATAAAATATTCACTTCAAGTGGGATCTAAATCTCCCTCTCAAGGGAGCACCACACAAATTTATCTTCATCAAATTTTACATCCCTTCACACAACTATCATTCTAAGGGATGGAAAGTACACACGATAGTTATGGGGAGTTTATGTGTAACCCACAAATAGCCCTAATTCTATTGTCGAATCTAACTTATTCCTTGATTCTTGGTATACATGGAAGTAAACAAAGGCTCCAAAAATCCTGAAGTACGACACATATTACTTTATCCAGAAAAAGCCTCCTCTAGTGTAATAAATCTCAAATTGGATGAGGAATCTAGTTATACAAATAGACTATTGTGTTGCATGCCTTAGCCCACAAATGCATAGGTAGGCCTTGATCATGCAACATCACTGTTGCTTCTCCCAGCATGCTATAATTATTTCTCTCAGGCACACTTTCTATTGTGGGTTGTGGGGTGTTGTCAACTCCTCTCGAATTCCTCCTTTTGCACAAAAATATTTAAATTCATTCGACAGATAGTCACCTCCATTATCACTCCTCGGAGCCTTCACCTTCTTACCCATTTCTTTCACAACTAGTGGTTTGAATTCTACAAACATGGAGAATGTCTAATCCTTCTTTCGCATGAAGAAGATCCAACACTTCCATGAGAAGTCAACAATAAAAATGACAAAATATTTGTTTGTGATAATGGGGTTTGTCAAGAAAGTTCAAGAGACGTCAAAGTGGATCCTTTCAAGGATTGCATGTTCTTTGTTGTCCCTATCATGGAATTTGAATTTTGTGTGCTTCCCTAAGGTACATCATGCTCCTCTTGTTCTCCTTTGGGGAGGCCTATGGTTATCTGCTACATGATCTTCAAAGCAACATTATTCAATTGCTGAAGTCATTTATGCCAAATTTCACCAACATTGCGGCTTTTCACCTTCTATGCCTTTGTCCTAAATGTAACAGAATCCTCCACATCTAGCTTGTATAGGTTCTTAACATGAACCCTGATTCGCTTCACTTATCCCGTGGTTATGTGTCTCAGGAATTCCTTTCCTTTTCTGAACATCACATCATAACCACGGTCTTCCAAAACTGCAATAGAGACAACATTTTTCTTTAGGCCCAGAACGAATACGATATCCTTGAGTCTGAGGGGGTAGCCTGAATCCCTATAAAAGGTGTTTGTACCAATCCTAGTCGTACTATACCTTATGTTGTCCCCCATAATGATTTCCATCTACAAATGTTTTTCTTCCAAGTCGTAAAAAAGGTTTCTATTCCACATCATGTGGAACGATGCACCTGAGTCCAAGTACCACATGCTCCCCAACACTATGTTGGCCATGCATGCAATGAGGGTAAAATGAAACTTTAACTGTGAATCCATAGATTCACCTACTACTCCTCCTCAAGTCTTCTTGCTTGCCTTCTTGTCTGGAAACTTGGTGGCATAATGCCTCAATTCATGACAATGGAAGCATTCAATTTTTCAAACATATATCTTCTTGCCCCTTGACTAGATTCTGGTTTGGATTGGGATTTCTTCCCTCTTCCCTTCTTTTCCTTTCCATTCAATGAAATTCTTTCTTCATCCTCACCCTTGGATGAAGTCCCATATCTGGTATTCTTCCTTATTTTCTCTTGTACCAAATCAGACCATAAGTTATCCTAATTCAGTAGTTTCTCCCTCCTGGTCACTGAATCTTGATAACTATGCCATCTCTTGGGAAGGACCATAAGGGCTAGTCTTACCAAGTCTTATCCAAGGACATTAACACTGACCCCACCAATTTCATCACGACATTATTTAGACTTGCTGAGATATTGCGAAATTGTGTTATTATTCTGCATTTGTATACTTCAAAGTTTATCCTTGAGCGCAAACTTCCTGTGGTCACTAGTATTATTGAAAAAAAAATTCAGTGCTTTCCACATCACGAACGAATTTTCTTTTCCATGGAGATTCAAGAAAATATGATTTATTACTTCCTCCAAGATTATTCTCCTGGCCTTGGCTACATACTTATTCCACTGAGAATTATTCTAAGAATAAGATGTTTGATGTTTCGTAATATATGTCTTGATGTTTTCTAGAAATCCATTGTCATCCAAGAATGCCTCCATGTGATCCTTCCATGCAAAAAAATTAGAGGTGCCTTGCAAGGAATACTCTAGCCTTAGTCCACTGAAGGCCATCTTATCAACTCTGAAGAAATTGTGCTACACTGATCTTTAAATTCAAACCTTTGAGAAACAACATCAAATTTCCTACTCTAATGTGAATCTAGCTTTGATACCATGTAGAAACTAAGTTTTATATTTGCAGCTTCTCATCAAATTTCATCAAAATCACAATAATCAAACCTACTCTACTGCTCTACAGACATTAATCTACAATTTAAAACAAAAATCTCAGACACGCAAGAAGAAATAACACACATGCAATAAGTATTTTTGTTTGGGGAAAGAAATCTAATAAAAACGCTAATGCCTTCTTGTGTTAATAAAATGAATAGAGATGTATTAAAATTTCTTTGTTCATTTGAGCTCACCCTGCAAGTGCATAACCTATCTCTCTACTCATTAAAGGCCTCTAACACAGACTTAGTCATTTTTTCCTCTACTTGAGCTCCTATTTCCTTGTGATGTTCCTTGATTAATTAGCCCCTATTATTTAAGAAATTCCTTTGATTGAATTTTGAAATTACTTAGTATCATCATGGAACTTCTTGCAACACCTATACACTCAAGACTGGTCTACAATTGATGTTACACTGCCTTCGAATATTCACCTCAAATTGGGTAACTTGAATTCTCTTCATTCACTAGATATTTTGGGCTAATTCATTAGTTAACTAGATGATCACTGGGTTTTACTGAAGTCTCATTTCTTAACTAACCTTCCACTAGTTCCTTAAAAATATGGAACTAGTTTAACTAAAAACAACCTAAGATAACTAACCTTGATTTCTGCAAAGAAGAAATCACAGATGAAGAACTAAAATCTAACTCATCCAACTCGATTTTACTGAGTAAAATAGGTAACAAAAGCCATTTTACAAAAGTTAACATCATCCAAGTTGTATGATGATGTGGAAATTCAAATTTTCTCAATTTAATCAAGGAAAAATAAAATTGAGAATTTCTTGCTGCATTTTTCAACTCTCCCTCTCAGTAAGAAAAGGATTATCAACCACTCCTATCCTACACATATGGAACTCAAACTTCCCTCTTCAAAAGGTTTGTTTCAAAATTTCAACATCATTTTCCTTTTTCGGAATGTATTGCAACAACATTATCTGCCTCTTCACTCAGAACGATAAATTGTGTTACTAACTAACTATATGCTTGGATCGATCATGAAAAACATGATTTTCATATAACTTGATGCAACTATGATTATCATAGTAGCTCATAGTTGGATCCAAATCCTGATTAAAAAATACAACAAGTATCTTTCTCATCTAGATTGGCTCAAGTGATGCTTAAATAGAAGCTATGTATTCTTCTTATACTAAGTTGAGGGCCACATATCTTTGCTTCTTGTTGTACCAAGAAATTGTTGTGGACCCAACACTAAAAATTCCAGCTGATGTACGCTTTTAGTCTGATAGATTCTTTGCCTAATCTGCATCTATGAAGCCACATACCTTCACTCCATTTCTCGGGTTGTACTATAGTCCAAACTAGGTAGTGCCTCTGAGGTATCATAGAAAATGCTTAGCTACCCTCCAAAATAATTTGGTTGGCCTAAGCATAGCTTGGCTTAGTTGGTTTACTACATAGCACATATGTGGTTGTGTGTTCAGAAGATACATTAGTGAACCCACCAATTGCCGGTAAATAGTAGCATCCACTTCCACACCTGAAGTAGCATCATATTTCCTCCAGTTGGTTGTTAGAGGTGTCTCCATGAGTTTGCAATTGTCCATGCAAAACTTTTGAAGTATCTGATTGGAATACTTTCTCTAAGAGACAAACAATTCCCCATCACCTTTCCATACTTCTAATATGAGGAAGTAGTGCATGAGACCCATGTCCTTCATTTCAAACATTCTTTCAAGGTGACTTCTCCTTGCAAGATCTAATACTCCACTCATCACCAATGAAAATCAAGTCATCAACATATAAGAAAATAATAAACAATTTACCTTTTAACAAAATATGATAGAGGTTTGCATCCGCTTTACTTTTGGTGAAGCCCAAACTGGTGAGATAGTTATCAATCTTGGTATACCAATCATAGGGTTCTTGCATAAGAACGTACAACACTTGCTTGAGTATGCACACATGAGATGCTCGATCAAAAGTCTTGAAGAATTCTAGTTGCTTGAAATACACCTCCTCTTCAATAAGTCCATTGAGGAAATTTGTTCTTAAATTCATATGGTGGATCTTCCAACCCATCTATGCAGCCAAATCAAGAATTAATATAATGGATGAGCACCTTGCTATAGGAGAAAAGGTCTCCTCATAGTCAATCCCCTGAACTTAAGAGTACCCCTTGGTTGCAAATCTAGCCTTGTGCTTTTCTATCCTTATTTCTATTGCATGCTTTACCTTGAAGATCCATCTCGAACCTATAACTAATTTATGTGTTGGTGTTAGGAAAATTATCTTAAAGTTTAGAAACTTTAGTGAATCTCACTAGCCTTTAATATGAAATCTATAAAAATTTTGGCAATACTTTTGTTAAAATATTAAAAATTCTAATAATTTTATATGGCCTTTATATAAAATTTTGCCAATTCTTAAGGTAAAATATTTTTATACCATAAAATTTGGGCAAATAAATTTTAGAAAAAAAATCGAAATTGTTGAATATTTCTTTTGTAGAAAGCATAGAAAATTATCCCACTTGCGAATGTTAGCCCCTAAATTTCTCCTTTTCCTTCGAACAAATCGCATTTTGTGGGATGGTAAGTACACATGGTAGTTGTGGGAAGTTTTTGTGTAACCGACAAATACCCCCAAATATGTTGTCAGCTTAGCTTCTTCCTTGATTTTTGGTAGACATAGAAGGAACTAGAGGCACCTAAAATCCTAAAGTGCAACACATCCTATGTTCTCCCTGAGAAATCCTCTTTTGGTGTAGTCATTCCTAGAATCTGTCGAGGACTCTAGTTTTGTAAATGGACTATTGTGTGGAAAGACTCGGGCCACAAATCCAGAGGTAGGCGTTGATCATGGAACATTTCCCTCATTTCTCCCACAATGCTATGATTATTTCTCTTATACATTCCATTATGTTGTGGGTTGTGGGGTGATGTCAACTCTACTCAAATTCCTTCTTTTGCACAAAAATTTTTAAATTCATTTGACATGTACTCACATCAATGATCGCTGCTAAGAACCTTTAACATTTTCCCCTTTTATTTCTTAACCAGGGTCTTGAATTATACAAACTTCGAGAATTTCTGATCCTTCTTCCACATGAAGAAGTTCCAACACTTTCGTGAGAAGTCATCAATAAAAATGACAAAATATTTTTGCCTAGCAATCGAGGTTGTCAAGAATGGTCTAGAGATATCAGATTGGATCCTTTCAATGATTGCATGTGCTTTACTATCCCAAGCATGGAATGTGTATTTTGTGTACTTGCCCAAGGTAAATCCTTCGCATACATCCTACTATTCAAGTGTTCCATTGAGGAGGCATGTGGCTATCTGATGCATGATATTCAAAATTTGACGATGAAAATGATGAAGTCTTTTATGCCAAAGTTCACCAACATTGCGTATCTACACCCTCTCCTCCTTTGCGCTCAGTGGATCACAATCCTCCACATCTATATTTTACAATTTCTTCAAACCAACCCTGATTTACTTCACCTATCCTAGGGATATGTGTCTAAGGAACCACAATCTTTGAAAATCTCAAACAAGATGAGATTTTTGTTTAGGTTTGGAATGAGCATGACATCCTTGAGTCTGAGGGGGGAGATTGATTCCCTCTGAAACGTGATTGTACCAATCCCTATTGCACTTTACATTTTGTCATCCCCCATCTCGTTGTGAATACACAAATATTTTTCTTGGAGGTCACTGAAAAGGTCTTTATTCCTCATGATGTGGAATGATGCACCTAAGTCCAAGTAACATACGCTCCCCATCACTATGATAACCATGCATGCAATGAAGGTAAAGTAAAACTTGAATTTTGAAGACAAATCTTCACCTATTGCTCCTCATCAGATCTTCATGCTTCCCTGATTTTGTGGACACTTCGTGGCATAGTGCCCAAATTGATGAAAATGGAAGCATTAATTTTTGGAAAGTATTTCTTCTTTCTCCCTTGACTATATTTTTATTTGGATTTGGATTTCCTCCCTTTTCTCTTCTTTTCCTTTCCATCCAATGAAAAATTTTCTTCGTCCTTTCCCTTGGATGACATCCCATCTCTGGTATTCTTTCTTATTTCCTCCTGTACCAAATTAGACCATAAGCGCTCCAAATTTAGCATTTTCTCCCTCCCATTCACCGAATATTGATATCTATGCCAACTCTTGGGAAGGCCTAGAATGGATTGGATTACCAAGTATTCTTCACAACATTAACACTAACCACACCAATTTCATCACAAATCTGTGTAAACTTGCTCAGATACTGCAAAATTTTGTCATTCTGATGCAACTTGATACTTCAAAGTTTGTCCTTAAGCGTTAGCTTCTTATGGCCTGTACTATTCTTGAACAATTTTATCTGTGCTTTACACATCAGGAACAAAGTTTCTTTTCTGTGGATATTCAAGATACTATAATCTCATACACCCTCCAATGTTACTCTCCTCTCCTTGGTGACATCTTTCTTCCACTAAGAAAGGTTTTGGACATCTAATGCTTGATGTTTTGCAATATTTGTATTAATGTATTATAGAAATCCATTTGAATCCAATACCATGTCCATGTTATCCTTCCATGAAACAAAATTATAGGTTCCTTCCAAGGCACACTCTAGCCTTAGTCCATTGAAGGCCATCTTCTTAGCTCTGAAGAAATCTTACTACACTCATCTTCAAATTCAAACCTTTGAGAAATAACTTTGAATTTTTTAATCTAATGTGAATCCAACTCTGATACCATGTATAAATTAGGTTGTATATTTGTAGTTTCTCATGACTTTTTAATCAAAATCACAAGACTCAAACTTTCTCTACTGCTCTATGGACGTTAATTGACAATTTAGAAAAAACATCTTAGACATGCAAGAAGAAATAAAACACATGCAACAAGTATTTTTATATGCGGAAAGAAATATGCTAAAAAAACGGTGCATTGTTGCACTCATCAAATGAATAGAAATGTATTACAATCGTTTTCCACAATTGAGCTCACCCTGCCACTCCATAACCTATCTCTTTGCTCACTAAGGCCCTTTGACCCAAACTTAGTCAATTTATGCCTCTACTTCAAATCCTATTTTCTTGTGTTGTTCCTTGATGTATTAGCATGTATTATTTAGGAAATTCATATAACTGAATTTTAGAATTACTTTGGATGGTCATCTAACTGCATGTAAGACCTGTACACTCAAGACTAGTCTATAACTGATGTTACATTACCTTGGAATATCCACCTTAACTGGGTAAATTGAATTCTCTGCATGCACTAGCTATTTTGGATTGTTTGATCAACTAACTCGATGATCACTAAGTTTGACTAAAATTCCATTTCTTAATTGACCTTCCACTAGTTCCTCCAAAGGTTGGAACTTGTTTAAGTGAGAACAACTTAAGATAACTAACCTTGATTGCTACAAATTAACAATCACACATGTCGAACTCAACTGTAACTCCTGTAAATCGAATTTACTGAGTAAACTGCGTGACACATGCCATGTCACACACATTTTCTCAATTTTCTCAATTTAATCAAGGAAAAATCAAATTGAGAATTACTTGTTTCATTTTTCAACATTGAGAGTGCACTTTTGTGCTCCCTGCCTAAATGGTTTCACTTGTGTAGCCCACATTTTTCTATGTTTGAAGGATAGAAAAAGAGGTGAACGTAATGATTTTAGACATGAAATCATGTGAGACACATACTAACTCATCAAAAACACATAGACAACATTTAATAATGATAAACAAACATCAAGATGCTAGTCTACATACACTCCCGAAGTACATCAATCAAAGTGTGTGCAATTATGACAAAAAGTGTCATTTTTCAACAAGAAAAGGTGTCAGGACCATGAAATGTATTATAGATGTTTAAATAAATTCCATGACACTTAATAATGTCCAAGGACACTTGAAACATATAGAGTGACTTGAAATTATACTTAATGACCAAGGTGACACTTGATGTAATAGTGAGGTAGGCTCCAAAATGAATGTAGTGAAATTTTTGAAGGGTGTTGTAGAAGCAGAAACAGTTGGGGACACATTGGGTGGACTTCAGCTTCTATTCTTATGAATAAATTTTCAGTTTAAGTGTCAACCCTTCAGGAAGTATTGATTCACCAAGTAGGTCACCTTGATTTCCGTTCTCAACCCGGTTATGTACATAGTACCTCACTTCATTTCACTTTCTTCAAACACATTTTTTTTTCTAATTAATACTACCTAATCACCCACAGGGATTTGAACGGGTGACCTATCACAAGGAGTGCCTTAATAGTACACCCATTCACCGTCAATCCAAAGCCCCGTGGGCTACTTTCTTCAAACACATAAGAAATATGCCACATCACAATTGTTTCAGTCTAGAAAATGGTAATATTCATAATGAGTTTAAGATATTAAGAGTATGAGTTACATCTTTGGTTCTTTTCTATAGCTAACAAGCCTCGACAGTATCTCAATGGAGTCACTATAGGAGAAAAATCATTTCTTCATTGCCAGTAGGCCTGGAAAGTACGCTGCTGAAGTCACTTGCTTCACCTCACTACATAGGAAGCCTTTCTCTTCTTTTACCCTTTATTTATTAAATATGATTGTGCTTTGACACTTATTATTTTCAACAGGTAGAAGAGAGATCTCAACTTATTAAACATAGAGGAGGTTGCCTCTTAAGACAAATATTTATATAACCTATGATATTTATTTGCTCACTTTAGATTTTCCCCTTATCCTTTCTCTACTATATTAGATAGTAATGCAACAAACCAATTAAATATACAACAATTTGAGGAGTTTGGATATTATAATAGGTGTATATCTAATGTTCTCTCAATGTTTTTCTTCTGGATGTATCATATTTTCCATCTAGACTTAGCTCAACCTATGGGTTCTTTCTGAACAAATAAGAGGAACAAATAGATAGCCAAGCGTTGTGGTTGCCACATTTTATATTTTTTTCTACCATAAAGTCCTTCTCAGCTATTAACTTTTCACAAAACGTCTTATTTATGTATGATGATCAAGACAGGACCCAAATTGACATGACATACATATGACTAACACAGATGAAAAAGAAAATAAGGAAAATGAAAAACTATACAAGAAACAAAGCTTAGAGTTTCTATTGGAAATAGTGCTTCAAATATCATCCATTCATAAGAAGAGGGCCAGTTCCCCTATCTAAGAATTTTAGTTGAGGTTATTATGACCGATCGTTTCTTCGATGGTGAAAGGGCCAATTCCTAGAGGTTGGAACTTCAGATTTTTCCATTTCTCTTCGTGGATACTAAGTCACCCACATTGAAACATTTGTATTTGAATATTTCTTTTTGAATCAACCCTTAATACCATTTTCATGGATGAAAATTATTTCTTTAGATTTGAGCCTTTCTTCCTCAAGTTTTAGCAAGGTATCTATCCTTCTTTGAACTAGAAGGAAAGATCTACCTTAGGACTCTTGGGAGACTTGCAAGGCTGGGAGATACATGTTCAAAGGAAATATAACTTATTTACCATAAACCAAGAAGTACAATGAAGTTTTGAGGGAAGGATTAGGATTTACATAATCAACCTTCAATGAATTTATCAAATAATTGTGCTAGTTCCTTTGCTCAGGGAAAATGGCTTTCTTGATTATGCGGGTAATATATTTTTTATTGATTTAATTAAACCATTTTCCTATGGGTAATAATTAGATGCATTTTTTAATAAAACATGATCTTTGAATGTGAATTCATAAAGTGTCAATGGAGAAAATTAAGTCACGTTATCAAAGACAAGAGACGTTGGAACATGAAACATGGTTATAATGTTCTTCAAGAAGTGGATGACCTTGTAGTCATTAATTTCTCTTAAATGAATTACTTTTTCCACCGAGTAAAATAATTTGTCATTGTTAGAATGTATCGATGTTGCTTTGATAAGTGTAGAAATGTTTCTCCGATATCATCTAGTTCCCACTATTGGAATGGCTCCTTAACTGCTACTAGTATTACTAGGGTAACTGACCTTTGATCTCGACCGATAATTGTAACCAGAAAATTCATCTAGCAACAAGAACATCTCAGAACCAGATACTATTTCGAGGATTTGTTCCATGGATAGCATCAGGTAATTATCTTTATCTGATTCCTGGTTGAGGTTTCAAAATTATACACATAACCTTATCTAACTAGACTTCTTTCTGACTAGGAACAAATTTGAATCCCAAGTAGAATGTCTAACCTTAAAAATTATCTGAGCATCCTATAGCTTTCTCATTTCCTTTTGAGTTAGGGGTTCCAACTTTGGATGAACTTTCCTTAGCTTTTGTTGAAAAGGTTTCAACCCTTTTTTAATGGGAATGACATGCTCGATGATATGAGTATCATATTCCTTCAAATCATTATACGTCCATGCAACATAGTATTTTTTGAACAAGATATGAATGATTGTTTTCTTGTGGACAAGAACATGTACTGAGGTTTACATATTTAAGATATTCTTAAGTTCCCAAGTTGACTTGTTCAGATGACAACATTGAGCTCTAAGTCTTAGTATTGATTAGTCCTCTAAATCAGTTTTGCAGGTCATATAATTTTTCTAAGGACACTACACCTTTATGCATAGCATTATATTTCATTACATTAGATGCCTCTTTCAAATCCTTGTCGTTCTCATCCTCTTCAATGAAAACATATTTAAATATGTCAAAAATAGCCATAAAATGTAGTATATTTTGGTTTCCATTTAAATAATGAAAATTAGTGATGTTATCAGGCACATATGGTTTATATATAATCTCTATAGAAAAACCATTTTTCAAAGATGAAATTCTAGCAGCTGCAATAGATAACGAATCTGTTGGAACATTTCTAAGTCTAGGAACATAAATGATATTAAAATATTTAAAATAATTAATGAATCCCCATACCTCTTACTTGTAGTTGTTAAGATTTAGTGAAACAAACTGAATATCATCCCATACCTAACGAGTGACTACTTCTAAGTCACTAATTACCTTGAGAAACTATACCTTCAGATCGATGGATTTCTTTAGTCCAAGCACAAGTGCTTCATATTCGGTAGTATTATTTATACACTCAAACTCCTAACGGAAACATACGATGCGCTTCATATTTCATGGGTCTATGATTATGCAACCAACGCAAGAGCCATCCTCCATTCTTATATCATCAAAGTACAAAGTAAAAAAATTATTAGATACTAAACTAGTTCCTATACTATTATTAGTATTATGCACATCTATATTGTAGGACTCATTAACACTAGTTGGAGTGCAAGGAAAGAGCTCCAACTATGTATCAGGTGGGATGGGTGATGGTTGTGCTTGATAACACCCATGATCGGTCTCCAAGTTTTTTGTTCCAAATATTAAATCAACAAAGGAAAGAGGCTCATTATGACCCTCAAGTGGTGTCACAATATATTTGATGTATGGCTTATTATCCATTCAAATATGGTTGTTCTTACCCTTATATGGTATCCATAAGCGTGAACAATCTATAGCATAATACCCTTCTAATTTATTAGACCAGTCTCGAATTATGAGTACACCATAGGCTTCAAGGATGTCCACAATTATGACAGTCATACATTGGTGTACCTGATGAACATATGATAATCAAATAATAACATTCTCGAGTTCACCAATACCCTGGACAAGGGATCTATCCACTTGAATTATTTATGCATCATCTTTATCCCAGTTAACATTAATTTTCTTAGAAATAGATAATGGAACTACATTTACATATGCACCCAAATCAACTAACCAATTATGGATGTTACAATTAAAAATTTTGAAAGTTAGCACAAATTGGGGGCAAATATTATTAGCATCTAAAGTTGAGCATTAAATATCGATTTGGGGGATCCATAAGACTTACCAGCCACCTTTTGAGATTTATAATGTTTTTCACCTAATGAATGTTGTTAAAAGGCTTGGAGAAGTAGTTTACACTGCCTTGCTATCTTATTGAGCTCAAATATGGAAATGTTGGTGCGAGGTCTCTTCAAATATTCAACAATATTATAGTCAATTATTTCACTTTTAGCAGGAAGCACTTAAGTTTTTGGAGGAGTGGATTTATTCGACCCTTCCAAAATGATAGACATGCTTTTGCTTCTGGTGGAAGTGTTCTTAGAAGTAGTAGCATTTCCAGACTTGCTTTGTACATTCTGAGAAGGATTAGCCGGTGGTGAGATCCTTCTTAAAATATTCTCCTTCAGTTTTGTCTCATCACCTCCTCTTCGAAAATGGGCCCTTCACTCCTAAAACTATATTGACCATTTTTTTTTGAGGAGGGGCTTCACTTTTTGGTGGTGCTTCATTACACTTCATGTTAGCATTGAGAATAAAATCAAAATAATTAATTTCATGTCGAATACCTGTATTTTTCTTAGCCGATGTAGGTTCATTCATTTCTTCTATCTGCTCATCTACTAGTAAAGTATCAACAATATCTACAGCCATAACAGTCATGGTGTGGTTCCACTATGGGCATGTTTTCTCTGAATTCCATTCATGATTGAAGGAGAAATAGTCATCCATGCCTAAACTTTCAATATTCAATACAAAATTTGAACTATGAATGGGAAATACTTTGGGGGATTTCTACTAGTAGAACCCTCTCTTGACATTCTCTTTACTTTTGAAACTTCGTTAGTGAGTGCCTTTAAATATTTGGTCAAGCTTCCAATATCAAAAAAATTCTTTTCCTTAGCCTTACTTGAAGAATGTTGAGACTTCTTGTTAGTATCCTTAATTTCTTTAAATTATTCATCATTGGTAATAGTTACAATCGTATGCAAGCATTTCTCCATGGCGATCGCTTCTCCAAAGTTTAGAGACAATGTCTCCTTTGTAGATCATTTAAAAGACACATAAATGTTTATAGGAAAGGGAACTATATCATAATCAATAGTAATTGAATTATGAGGCTACATCTGGGGGAAACTTGTTCAATATGTAGTTGAACCTCTGATAGAAATCATTATCTTGCTCCTTTAACCCCGTCTTAATGTTTTCAAGCTCTTTTAATAACATGGCAGGGTTTTTATCATCAACGAATTTCTCCAAGAATAATTTCTTAAACTCCCTCCAACCATGGACTAAATTGAGAGGTAGACTATGGTACCATGTTGTTTCTCTACCTTCTAAAGTAAAAGGGGAAACATTCAAGAAACATCATCATACCATACCTCTAACATTTGTAGATGCAAGTAGAAATTGTTAATATGATCTTCTACCTTAGTGTTATTGTCTGTCTCAAAATTAGATAGCAACTTCTTTGGATGTCTAGATATTCTATGAAGGTTATTCGGAAGAGCGAGTGAACCTTCGTACATCCAATATAGGTCTTGATCATCCTTATATTTGTTTCTTGTTTCCTCCTCCCTTTCTTAGTCTGATGATCCCTCTTCTTAACCGTTTAAACTGCCATTAAATTATAACTCAACTATCAGCTTCTCTACATCAAAAAGAATAATGTCTTCATCATACTCTTTGTGAATGAGTGGAAGTGAATATTATTGAACTATGTCTTTTGAAGACTCTAGTAGTTCCTCAAGAGTGGGCAAAACCAAATCTTCCAACGATGCAACTAACACAGTAGTAAAAGTTGTTTATTTCTTCTTAGCATGATAAAGAAGACTATGAGAAATAGGGAGTAAACCAATATATTTTGAAAATTGATGGGTAATAGGTTGAATTTCCTAGAGTTGCTAGTAAGTAACCTTGTAGGCTAACTTCGAACCAGGTTGAGAAGATCTTCCTACTTCAAGAATAACTATTTGGGATGGTGATTGGAGTAGTATTGCCTTTTCGAGAAGATGAATGATTTGGATGTGTATATTTATCGACCATAAAAAACTAGTTTCCCTCCTTCTAGCGCTACAATGTTGAAGGTGATAGATACCACAAACATACAAGGGATCTCCTCGATATAAGGTCCCAATCAGACCTGACACTATTTTCTATAGGAGTCCCATATGGAAATATGGCACAACTGTCATTTACTTAAATATTTTCCTTGTCTTAAGAAATTAGCATGAGAGAGAAGTGCACATGTACTTTTGAATGAGAAAGAGGGTGCTCCTTGTGTAATGGTTGATTGAAGCTGTATCAACGTTCTTTCACTGAAAATGGAGATAAACTAACACTCTAAAATATAAGTAATAGTACCAATATAATTGAGACACACACAAATAAATGAGAAAGAATCATCGTACTTCAGGTGAAGTAGTTCACATGGATGCAATGATCATTAAATCATCACAACACATTTCCAACAAGTTAATCACCAAAGTCACTGAAATAGTTCAATTACTTCAGTCCATATGAAAGCCAACATAAATCGAAAATATTAGAAGAATATTCTCAAAACATCTACGATTCATGCATGAAAATTGATGCAGGGCTACACCTGCACATATACCCACAGTATGCATTCTCCTATTATATCCATATATGCATGTCCCAGGATATTTAACTCTCCAATGGAGTTAAATCTACAGACCATAAATGGTCAAAGGCCCATTCCTTTATTCCTGTATAAAGGAACCCAATCACCTTGCCAATACTTCCTCTTAGCGCTATATATTAAATCCCCTGTATCGATGCTTTTATTCCATTTCAATCACAAAGGATTAACACACAATACTCATACTTTTTGCTGCACTTACAAGTTTAGCACCAACTTCGAGGTTAGAACCTCATCGCAATCGCCCATTGCAATGTTTGATAGTCATATATATATGCTATTTCCCTTCCTCTGACTCCAATATGACTATCGGAAGTCACAAACACATGCTTATGTGAAAAGGCCTGCACTATTGGAATTATTAACTTCTTGGGAATGAAATTCCCTCCATTCATACCTTACGGATTTCAAAATATATACGCCCGTATCGCTGTATCATCAGGTCCAACACTATAAATTTCCTCCGTCGAATGTTGATTTACCCCGACACTCAATCGCCGATAGTCGGACTTCAAAAATAATAGACCCACCTCTATAAATATCGGCGGGTCCACACCATTCCTTGCCCATAGCACTGCTCCAATCTACAATCACCGATATGCTTTATCGTTGATATTGTCATTAGCAAATTTCCCTTCACAAATCAATTGTCCTAATTACCAATTGATCCTTCGCTGACTACCGATTAGCGATAAGATCTTCACCATCGATTTGACGTCAGATCCGATGACGGTCACTAAATCGCAATATCGCAATCACTGTTTCTTGTTGGCCTTTGTCCCCTGCGATCGCCAATATGTGATTTAATCGTGACCATTGAGTTGACTGATCCAATAGTTGTTGAGCGTCAATACTTCACTTCTCTATAGTTCCTTTTACTTAGAAATTATCCACCATATCTAATGGTTCTTGTAGTTTCGGGTTTCCACAAGGTTTCGGCTTTTCGTTCTTCTACTGCTTAATTCATTCTCGATTGAGCTTAGCCCTACAAACTATTTCAATCACTGTCCTTTGGGACTTTAATCACTCCTTGAATGGATTAAAAGGTCCATTATAACTCTTTGTTTCATTCCTTCTCCAGAGCTCTGCTCTGCTGCTTCAATTAGACTCGATGGTCCATTTCGATTCCGCTGAATCGTGCAACTTCTCCTCTGTTTATTCTTTACTTGGATTTGAAATCCATTGTGATTCCTCTGAATCACTCTATCCCTTTGCGTCCTGTAGAATTATGTCGGCAACCTGAAGAGCCTACGAATTCATAGTAATTCATTCATGAAATACTTCTTAAATATATTGACACAGATAGGAAATAACTCAAAATATATACTAATGTAAAAGTAGGGTTACATTCGAGACACTTTGGTCCCATGCACACACATACACAGGCCTAATTCTCTGATTAGTGGCCTCCTCTTTGCGCGTAGGCTTACATATATATATATATATATATATTATATATAAATATATAATATATATATATATATATATATATGAAAACATTGGATTGGATCATTGAAGGTCTGATCAATCCTCTAACAAAAGCCTAAAGCTCTACATGCATGCATACATGGCAGAAAAGCCTCCTTGAGACTTTATTCCATCTTTCCTCTGCTTTAAAAAAAAAAGCCTCCTCGGTCCACATCTATTCCTTTTATGCCTAAAAGCTCTCCCTTCCTCCTAGAATCATGGAACTACTCATGTTCTTATTTATTTATTTTGATAGCATCTAATTAAATCACACTTAAAGGCCTAAATATTACTTTGACTTGGAACTTAGGAAACTAATCCCTAAAATGCATGACCCCCTATGTCTACTATTTACAATGATTTTCCTTGGGTAGAATGCTCCTGCATTAGACTCCCAAAGTACAAAATATTCATGATCTCCTGATCATGTGTCTTCTGGTCTTGGTCTTCCTGGATCGTACACTTTTATTCTGTAGCTGTTTAGATGCTTTACTCCTTTGCTGCCGCTACACTTCTGCTGTATTTTGCTCCATTTTCTTCTCCCTGTCAATCAGGTTCAACTTCTGATTGATCTTTCTTGTTTTTGCTACCATTTTCCTCCATTTGAATTGCTTCATCATCTACTACCATATTTCTTCAATTTCTATGTCTAGCATATCTTTGAACTGGTCTATCTTCTGCTTCTTACTTCTACCTTCTTCTCTTTGTTTCAGGTTACTGTTGTAGTCTTCTATGTTGACTTTTCTTTTACTTACTTCATTCTCTGGTTTACTTGCTACCATTTTTGCTACCTCCCTATCTTCCTTCCCCTCTCTCATGATTGAATCATGACCATTCAACATTTCCTCCAGCAATTTAACATCTTTATTCCATGGATTGAATTTTTCCATGAAGTCTTCTTCTTTCATCTTAACTTGGCTGCTCACCTGTGCCAAATCTCCTCCAGCAATTGCAACAAAACCTGCATTCACAAAACACTTGTTAAAATTAAAACATGAGGCCTTGGTGCCTCTTCTTTCTTTGGCAACATTTCAGTTTGTTGCTCTATTTCCTCTTCCTCTATCAGCATATCAGTATGCTAATTCGAATTCTTAGCAGAATTCATGAGATTTTCCATCAGTCTCTCTTCCACACCATCTGTTCTAATGATGCCTTCCTACTCTTGTCCATTGTAGTGAGCTTCTCCTCCATTAACCTACTGCTAGTTATCCTTACCTTGAAATTGTTTGATTCCTACCACTTCTTTACCATCTTCAAACAATCTCTGCTCAATCTCTTTGATCACATACTCATACTCATTCATGCTTTTTAATGAATCTGCAAGAAAATTACTGCATCTTTCTATCTCCGTGCTTACTTGAGACACATCTTCTTCTTCAGAAGCTATAACTGCAACTTTTTTTCTACCATCAAGTTCTCTCATCAGTTTAATCTCTTCTCTTCTTCACACCTAGCAAGCACTTCATCACAATTCTCTTCCCTTCTAGCTTCATCCTTCACATGTTGTGTTACAGTATTAAAATATTGTCTTCCTCTGGCCCTTGTATTCTCAAGGTCTTTCTGTTGTAGAAATTCGCTACTTCCCTTATTTAAGAGGTCTTCTCCATCATACTCTGTTCTCCTACAGTACTCCTCTAGACTTTCAACATCTTCAGAAGGTTGTCCATCCTCTTCAAAACACTTCTTTGTTAGTGCCCTTCCCCGTTTGCTATGTCTTTTGCATAGACTTCTTCCTTCTTAACATCTTTTAGTAGATGTCCAAATGCCCTACTGTCTATCTCAACAGTTTCCATGGCTATCTTCACTGTGCCTAACATCATAGTGAATTGATGATCATTTCCTATGTTTTTAGCTAACATAGTCTCTTCCTCAAGTTTGCCTTCAGTCCCTAGTTGTTTATCTTCTCTGAATATATCCTCAAATGGTTGTTTTCCTCCTGCAATATCAGCCATCATACATAAACTATGAGTTTTAAAAATATAAGACCCTATGGTCTCACTTGATGGTCTAGCCATCACATCTCCTTGATGTTCTATATGAATAAAAAATTCTTCAATGGTCTCTTCCTCAATCTCATCAAACCCTTCACTTAGTTGCTTGACATCTTCCACCGGCTGTATATGAGATCTATCTACCTCATCTTCCTCCAGGACAGAATTTCGATTCTGTTGGTCTTTTTCCTTCTTCATGACAATATCAACCAATTGTCCTTCACCTACAAACATACACAAATTTTCAGATTTAAAACCATGTGACCCTTTTCAGCCTTACCTAAAGTTTCAATCTTCAAGTCTTCATCTTCACTATCTCCCAGAAATTCTCCTTGTTTTGGTTCACAAATGGATTCTTCCATTTCAACTTCCTTGAGTTTTCCCTTCAACCACTTCACTTCCTTTTGCTGCAGCCTTCTCTGCAACTTATGACACTTTACTGGCTTCTTACTTAAGAAGCAACCTAGTATCTGGCTTTCCTCAAGCATTCTCCTTAATGCATTGAGTTGTTCTTTTAATTCAGCAACATCTTTGTCAATTTCCTCTTGACTCGTCTTCTTGCCATTTGCCTTGGCATCCTCTTTCTTATATCCTCTACTATGGCTTTTCTCTAAGCCTCTGCTATTACTATTAGTAGTCATCTTCTTCTCTTCTTTCTTCATGAGCTCCTTTGCAACAAGCCTCTGCAATAGCTAGTCCTCCCAGCTGCAATCTTACCTTACTAAGCTCTCCTCACTCAATATTTTGGTAAGCATGAGCCCTCTATCTGGAACTTCTTCTTGAGCAACACCTTTGCTCCTTCTAGTCTTCTGCAATCTCCCACTCTCTCTGGAGAACACTTCAGTTGTCCTCTCTATCTAGTTTCTTATTGGATTCTTCAGGTTCACTGTCACTTCTCTATACGAGTATTCTCCTTACTCTATCTTTAAGAAATCACCTGGTTCTTCTCTCTTAGCTTCTCTTGCTATCACATATGCATTAGCATAAAAAAACACGTTCTTAATTTAAAACAGAATATTCCTTCAAGATCTCAGCGTGATCTTTTTCCGCCCATTCTTATTCACTTTGAATGGCTTGTCCTCTGGTTGGTTTCTCAAGTCCTTTTTCCATCAGAACTTGCATTAAGCAATCTTGCTTTCTCTTTCCTTTAAGGAATTCTCTCTTCCTGTTTGCTCCAATCCTCTACTGGAATACTTTAGTCTTCTAAGAACTTCAAAAGTTCTCATTTTACAAATTATAAATCTACTCTGATACAAACTTCTGCTCTAATACCACTAATGGTGCAGGGCTACACCTGCACATATACCCACAGTATGGATTCTCCATTTATGGTCTGTAGATTTAACTCCATTACAAAGTTAAATATCCTGGGACAAGCGTATATGCATATAATAGGCAAGGAATTTCTAATGTCCTTAATACCCCATTCAAAAACACATGCTATAGTTAGTTTCATCGGTCCCACCTCCTCATCATATCCATGAATTCTCTCAAAGAAGGACATCCAATTTGCCCTGGTGAAGAGGGCCACCACTTCTAGGTGCTCATGCAATTTGTTGGAGTTCAAAGGCTCCTTTCTCATAAAACCTCTTGGCATGGTGTTTAGTGACTTCTGAAAATGCTTAGGTGAGGAAGAAGGCAACAACTTTCAAAATCGGAGACAGAGGAATAGATGAGGTTTATCTTTCTGAAATAAGAGAGGAAATTTTCGTGTTCTTTTTGTTCACAACATCAGTTTTGAAATTTTCCATCCCTTCAAACCCTGTTTCCAACTTGAATTTACTTCTTAGGTTTTTTCTTCTTCTTTTTTTGTTTGAGGAAAATAATATTTCGACAAAACAGAGAGTATATGAAACAATGCTTTTCTTCTTTCTCACCAAATAAACAGGATTTCAAATGAAAATTCACACTTTTCATAGGCTTGATATTTTTTATGGTTGCACCTCTTCTTTATAGGAGAATACGGGGAAGAAAAAGATAGACTTTTTGCGTAGAGAAGAAAACAGAGAGATTGTATAGAATTGAAAAAAACACAGGTAGAATTTTGTGTTGAAATTTCTTGCCTTTTTCAACCCAATACTTTGCTTCTAATTCCACCACCATGTATAGATATATCACATGCAGAGTGGGTTTCTGAGCCTACCTCTTTTCAAGCTTGACTTTGGAAAAATATTCTAATTTTCCTCTACAGAGCTACTCTCTGGCCTTCCTATAGAAAGCATCCTGTAGACGGTGTTCCTACTGTTGTAGAATGCAATAATGCTCCTATAGAGCCTGATAAGAAGGAGGGTTTTGAAAACTGGCAAAAAACGACTGGTTCGTTGTTCTGAAGGTGGTAGGTCAGTGTTGTAGTCGAGTAATCATCGACTTGAATGAAAGCAAAAGGTGGTGGAGGCTTCAACCGCAGTGTACTTAAGATGATGGCATGATTTGCGGTGATGAGGTGAGGTGGCAGGATGGGTACGTTATCCCCATCTGGACTGTTGGTCCTACTCTAGTGCCATAATGGTATTTCATGTCGCTTGCCCGCCATCACTTCCATTATTCCTGTTATAGGCCGCCACCACTACCGGTTCTAAGTTTTTTTCTTCTCGAGTTGACGGGCCACACATGCTGACTGCATATTTGAACTGTTGTTTGAATGGGACGAAGCTTGTTTGAACTCAACAAGGGCGGTTTGAACTGAAAAAGGGTGGCCAATTTTCTGCCCATTGATTTCATTTGATCGTGACCATCTCAATGTTAATGCAGTTCCTAAATAATATTCATGCAATAGAGGAACATGTCTAGCCACTTAATTGTAGTCGCTACCGTGCTCTTCATGCTCTAACTTGGGACTTTGTTTTTTTTTTTAATTTCTATTACTGTTGGTGCTTGTGGCCTCTAAACTGGTGGCTTCTATTGGTGATTTTTGATTAGGCGCCACTCCTCTTACGTTGTATACGTCTTCATTGCACTGACCCTACCTCTAGAGTTTGTTTTTTTAAAGTTTCAACTGTTACAATAATCCTGCAGGATTTCCTGTAGCTGCTTCTCCCTCTAAAATTCCTGGTTGATGCTTGAGCAGGGACTGAAGAGATAGCTGTGCAAGGTTCTGAAGGAGAGGAGTAGTAGCTGGAATACATTAGGTAAGAAAAAAGTTAAGAATGTTGTTGTTTTATTCATCATCATTTTTTTTGTGCTTAAAAATGAAAGAAACAAAATTTCTGTGTTTTTTGTGCAGGGAAGGAAAAGCGAGTGGAAGTGTGGGTGTGAAGGGATGGAATGGAGAATTAGGTAGAAGAATGGTGCTAGGGAGGTCCACAAGCCTTCTCAACAAAATTTTAGCCCTCAGATTCTTCTATGAACTTGATTTTGAGCTCTCTATAGTTTCTATAGGAGCCTCCTGTAGAATGCGCAAAGTTTCCTGTAGGGTACAAAATTTTCAGAACAAATGAGACCAAGGCCTGGGGAAAGACAATGGCAATGGAGGAATGAGTTATCAAGGGTGTATGTAGCCTAGCCATGTCTTTATTCTCTTGTGTGACCCTCCTGCAACCTACAATGCATTCAAAAGAAGTGAGGTTTTTTCTTTTTTTTTTTCTTTTCATCCTTTGCTTTTTCTCTCTCTTTTTTTTTTATGAGATAGTTGGGGTGCCTCTAGGAGGTTTTCACCCTCACTACCTACCCTAGGTGCCTCCAAGAGGTTTTCACCCAGGGATGTTTTATTTTTTCTTGGTTTATTTCGTTTTTTTTAGCTCAAGGTGTGGGTGGAGTGGAGGTAGAGACCTGCTCTACTACCAACACGGTTTTACGTAAATTCTCAATGAATTCCTTCTTGGAAAGGGGCTTCCTGTAGATCTTCAACCTATGCCCATTGATGAGCATGGGGATGGCTTCTTCATCGATGGTCTAGATCAGGACTGAACCATTATCATTGCATTTTTCTACTGTGTATGGTCCCAGCCATTTGTCCTCAGTTTTCCCTTGAAATCTTTATATCTTGAATCATATAGTAGTGCCAAATCTCCTTCTTGGAATTGTTTTTTTTTGAGGTTCTGTCATGCCACATTTTTCTTTGAAGTTGGACTACCTATGAGTGGAGAAGGGCCTGCAATCTCTACTCATCCAATCCATTTAGCTGAAGTAACATTTCCTTCTGTGCATGGCTGAAATCTAGGTCCAGCTAAGCTGCCATCCTCAATGTGTTATATTCAAATTGTATTAACAGCAAAGCCTTCTTCCCGTAGACCAGTTGATAGGGTGTGAAGCCTCTGGTGGTTTTCCATGTGGTGTTATAGGCCCAGGTGGTCTCAACCGATTGATCTGCCCAATCTTTTATGTTGTTGTTCACTGCCTTAGTCAAAATCCCTTCCAAAGCTCTGTAAGCGACTTCCACCTAGCCTTTTGCTTGTAAATGATAAGGGGTGGAAGTTTTGTGCTTAATCTTGTGATGTGTGAGCAGGTCTTCAATTAGATTGGAGGTAAACTAACTCCCTTGATCTGTAACTAATTCTCTTGGACAGACAAACTTGTAAAAGATATTTTCCCTCAAAAAATCAGCTACTTTTTCTTCTGTTGCTGCCTTGATCACCTTTATTTCTGCCCATTTTGTCAGATAATCAGTACACACAATATTGTAAGATTTATGATTTGAAGTAGGGTTGATGGGACCCACAAAGTCCATGCCCCACTTTTCAAATGGCTCAAAAGTCACTTGAGGTTGCAGGGGCATCTCATATCTTAGAGTAGGTTTCCCCATCCTTTGACATCGATCACAATGGATGATATATTTTCTAACATCTTGATGAAGAGTGGGCCAATAGTAACCTACTTGCAGTATTTTGAAGGCAGTCCTTTTTGCTGCAAAATGGCCCCCACAGGGCCCATCATTATAGGTTAGGAAAATGTCAAAAAATTCCTCCTCCCTGACACATTGCCTCAAAATCTGATCTGGGCCAAGTTTAAAAAGATTGCCCCCAATCCAAGTGAATGGGGCACTTTTCGTCACGATCTTGCTCTTCTCTTTTGAGGAAAGGTATGGCAGAAACTGTGCTGAAACCAGGTAATTTGCTATATCATCAAACCATGGAGAGAGTACTGAAATAGAAAATAGGTGTTCATCTGGAATTTTATCATCCACCATTCCTTCTTCACCTACAGGCAAATCTAATCTAGACAGAAAATTAGCAACAACATTTTCCTTACACAGCTTGTCAACAATGGTAAAATTGAATTGTTACAATAAAAGTAACCATCTAATAATACGAGTATTTAAATCTGGTTTATTCATCAAATACCTAATTGCAGCATGATCAGTGTGTACGGATATTTGATAGCTGGTGATGTAGTGTCTAAACTTATTTAGGGAATGGACTACACCTAGGAGCTCCTTTTCGGTTACAGTGTAGTCTAATTCTGCCTTGGACAGGTTCTTACTGACAAAATATATGGCATAAGGTAGCTTCTCATCAACCTACCCTAAGGCTACTTCTATTGCTTTGTTCGAGGCATCTGTGTGAATGTGGAAAGGTAGGGTCCAGTTTGGACCTCTCAAAATTGGGGTAGTTACCAATTTACCTTTCAAGGTATCCAGAGCCTCTTCACAGTTTTCAGTCCATATGAACTCAACATCTTTTCCCAAAGGACCAAACAATGGAGAGGCTAGCTTACTAAAATCCTTAATGAATCTTTTATAATACCCCGCTAAGCCTAGGAAACTCCAAACATCTCTTACCTTTTGAGGAGGTGGGACCCTTTGGATGATAGCAATCTTGTTGGGATCCACCTATAATCTTTGTTGAGAAATTGTATGACCTAGCACGGTCCCTTCAATCATCAGGAATTCACATTTTTCAGGGCTGAGGGATAGGTTCATTTCAATGCATTTGGCTAAAAATTTTCCCAAGTTAGTCAGAGCTTCCTGGAATTTAGAACCATAAGGGCTAAATTCATCCATATAGATTTCCACTAAATCATGCACCAGTTCAACAAATATGCTCAGTACTGCTCTCTGGAAAGTGGCGGAAGAATTGCACAACCAAAAAGGAAGGACTCGGTATGCAAAAGTACCCCAAGGACAAGTGAAAGTGGTATTATCTTGGTCTTCTGGACCGATTTGGATCTGGTTGTAACCGTTAAACCCATCTAGCAAGGAGAAGAACTTCTTCCCTGCCAGGCCATGTAACACTTGATCTATGAAAGGAAAAGGAAAATGGTCCTTCTTGGTGGCCTTGTTGAGTTCCCGATAGTCTACACAAATTCTCCACTTCCTATTTTTCTTTGACACTAGCACCAAAGGAGAGATCAATTTGCTATCAGAGATGGGGTAGATGAATCGTGCATCCAACAACTTTGGCAATTCTTCTTTCACAATGTCCTTAAGGGTTGGATTCATCTCTTTGAGGCTACCTAATTGGTTTACAATCTTCTTTATTGTAAATGTGATGAGTACAGACTAAAGGGTGGACTCCCTTCATCTCCTTATATCTCCAAGCAAAAGCATCTAAGTGGATTTCCAATAAGTTACACAATTCTTTCTCCTGAGAGGTGGATAGGGATGAGTTGATCCTCAAGGTTCTTTTTGGGATGAATTCCACACTCTTCACTCAGAGAGAGGTCAGATCAGCCACACAGAGATCAATTATAGGATTGGCCTGGGTTTCTTCCACCAACTCTTCTAATGGCAACACACTAGGTGGTGGATTCTGAATCAAGTTTTTAATAAGGTCATCCTAGGTTTGTGGGCCCCCCATGGTAGCCTCTACTATACACAATGGTGTGGAATAGACTTCATCCCAATGTTCATCCTCTAAGTAGAGGGGTAAATCATGTTCTAACAGAGGTTGGGCAGGAGGATACAGGACTAGCTTGTTTGACATATGCTCGTTCTTGATTGTCATGTTCCTAGCCCAACAACTAATGTAGGCATGTGCACTAGCCAACCAAGGTCTTCCCAGGATGATAGGATACCTGGTGAGCTTTACCTTTGGCTAGAGAACTAGGAAATCAACAAGATACTCCCAGGAATCAATAGAGACCATTACATCTTCCACAATCCCCTCAGGGGTCACGGTGGAGTGGTCTGCTAACTGCAGGATTGTTGTGGTTTTTCTCAGGGAACCCTGAAAGTTGAGTTTGAGAATAGTGTCCTTAGTCATCACATCAATGTCAACCCCTAGATCAATCAAGTCATGGGGGATTATGGTGCCATTGATGTGGACATCGACTACAAGACTCCCAGGGTCTAGATGTTTCGGATAGATTACCTGCCCCAACATTAGGTTGGACAATTGCCCTATGACATTGATAGTTGGAGCATCTCTCTTTTGTTTATCAACAGTTAAAATCGGAGTCGAAGATCGATATCCATCCTCGTGGAAGATAGCTCTGAGAATCTCAGATAGCGGTGGTGCATGAATCCTCCTGCACTAGTCAACTCATACATTATTAACACTACGTTCCATGATTAGTTCTAGGAAATAAATATGAGTTGCAAGAATATGTAAATAACATGAAATATACATAAAAAGATTAATAAAGTGTTGTAAAAAATCTTAATGTAAACTATGAGCATGTGCAAGAATTGGGTAACCATCTTTTACTAGTGCAGGGAAGAAGGGTCTTGTATTAAGGTAAAATAGAGGTTGATATTGATGGAAATGGGGTAGAAAATAGGGCAATCTAGGATACCAACAAGATGTTGAGAAGATTTGAATTAGTAGTAGCATACTTGTATCATTAAGATGAACTAAGTGTGATTCTAGGCACATAAGGAAATATCTCATTTACTTTGTGGTTGGAACACTTTTACATATAGGATACATCTCACATGGAAAAATAGGAGTACATTTATTATATGTAGGTTAATCATAAGGAAGGTGAACAATATTATAAGATTTATTATGGCATGGTTCATCTATTTCACATATATAAATTAATGAGAATTAAACAACGAGGAATGAAAGGAAATGGAGACTAAAAAGAGATAATTATTAATCGTGTGATTCACATATACAAAGTAATATGTTCAAGAAAAAAAAAAATGAAGTGGTCATTTTTTCATATATTTAGATTAATGTTGGACAATGGGAGGAAAAAATACAATCCCATCCTCAAAGGGAAATGCGAGAAAAACATTATTGATGATATTGCACATTTCATCAAAAGATGAGACACTACCCTAAGAAGTTATGCAAACGCATAATCTAAATATGGGTAAATTGAAGGGTATCTGACATAAAAACATAAGATACATGGGCTAAAAGAGAACAAAAATAATATTAATATGGCAAGTTAATGTGAAAAATGGAGGACCATTTAAGATAATGATTTGTGGAATCATATAACTATAATTGAAGTGGTATTAGTATTTAAGGAGTTTGGAGATATGTTTAGATATAATAATATGAATTAAAAGGTATTTTAAAGATAGGAACAATGAATTTAACAATGTGAATTAGTTAGGCATGAGACTTGGAAGATAAGGAATATACAATGTGAATCAAAAGTACATCAAAGGTTAATAAGGCATTGAAAATTTTACTATTTGACTAAAGAAAATTGATGGATTTCCTATATATCAGTTATAAGGAAAGAGAATGGGAATATTTACAGTTGTGTGGACTTCCTTAGCTTCAATCAAGTGATAATAACATATCCATTTCTAGATCCATTCATAAAGAAATTCACTAAAGCAATATTTGGAGATAAATGTATTTGTTATTGGATGGTAAGAAATAGGAAAGACAAAGCACAATCAAGTTTCCATTAGAGAGAGATGAATTTTTGACCATGTTTGTGATTGAGTGCTAATTCTATGCATATAGAGGGATGTAGGTTGGAATCATGAATTCAACAATAGTTTTTTAGGATAAGAATAAAAAAATTGTAAGGACTTATTAAATCAGTTTTTGGAGGTGTGCTTGGATACTTGGGAATTCTTCATCTATATATTGGATAATTTAGTAGAATTGAGAGTGATGATGAATACATGCAAGGAGATTGTAGTGTCCAAGAAACTGAATAGCTCTCAATTTTTATATTCATTTGAGAAGATACTAAGAAGCATTATTTCAAGGGTTGTAACTTTTATGGACCTAAAAAAGGTGAAAGGAATCAAGGAGTTGTGTCCATTCATGAACCTATATAAGGTAAAGTATTTTTTTGGACAAACTAAATAACAAAATTTCTTTGTGAAAGGTTACACATGTATATAAACTACATTGGATATGATTTTGAAAAATATTATGACATTTAATTTCACAATTGAATATCAAGAAACTCTCAAACATAAAAGGATAATATTTTCCATACGGTAATATTGATGTTCTATAATTGAAATGATATTTTTCGTTTCCATGTGGACACTTTAGCGATTGTGATTAGAGTTGAATTATCATAGCTATGAGATATAAGGATCTATACCATCTAAATTTTTGTCCGAATAAAAAATTAGTTTTGGTATATGACTGACACCATAATGGGTAAAGAACTATTATGTAAACTATATGCATTATGAAAGGTTTTGTATCACTTTGTCATAAATAAGTTCCATTTTAGGACCATCAATTTTTAATTATATCACGAATACAGTGATGTTTCTAGGAAGACTGAGCATGTGGTCAGTGTTATTATAAGTGAATGAATAGTTATCTCAACTATTCATCATCAATAATGTTATGAATTGATGTATTTCTATTCTAGTGTATGACTTGTTAAAAAATCGCTTAGGTGAGGTACACTTGTATAAACTGAAATGTTTACTAGGGATGCCATCCAAGGATGTAGGCAAGCATTCCTGGGGTTTTGGTGATATTTTTTCCTCAAAACAATATCATGGGTAAGAACCAAATGGAATTTATAAATAACATGAAATATAATGTTAATTATCTTAAAGAATCAAGATTCATTTAGTTTCCTTCTATAGGATTGGAATAAATGGTATATTAATAATAATTTTTCCATTATAAGACATTACTAGTTCAATAATGAAGTCATATTATGGAGTTGTGGAAGAAAATTTCTATAATACATAGAAAGCAAGAAATAATTGTATTTTTAGGACTATGGTCGATAATACATTACAAAGAAAATTCCACATTCATGAGGAAATGTGAGAATTGTTGGAAATCATATTACAAGTGATAGGTGGGAGCTTTTCATCCATCTACCCCATGTTGGTAATATAATTTTTTGAGTATTAGCGAGTATACTATAATGATCCATTCTTGATGATGGAAATGATGCAATATTTATATATCATAGTCGAAATCAACATCCACAAGGACAAAACAATGGTGAAAACCTTTAGTTGAATCTGTGTGTTATACATCTATATGTTTAAATTATATCACATTGAAAAACAAGATATATTTTACAATCAATTTTCTTAAGGATTTGATAAATATTTGCAACATTATGCATGATGAGATAGTTCATATTATGTGGGGTGACTTGGTAGGAAGCTAAAATAACAAATAAGTTATTGTGTTGATGCCATTGGAAATCCTTCAACCAAGGGGGTCTCCTCAGTACGAAGTCCAAACTAGACATCACACTATTTGGAGTAGGAGCTACAAGCGGGAAATAAGGTTGGTTACCATTATTCTTAGGATTGTGCTTTGGCTACAATTATCAACATAAGACATTATGAAAACAATATTTGAAACATGCAGGTTGACATTGTGAGGCAAACAATTGAAATGCCTATATGGTACTCATGGCAAGGAAAAGAAAGAGCAAGCCTCTAGAAGAAAAGTAATAGTAGTATCCTAAAAAAGACACACAAGAGCATGGAATGAATTGTTAGCTAACTTGAAAAGTAGTCCACAAGATAACAACAATCATAAAAATAGGTAACAATGCACATTCAATAAGACACTACAACAAAAAAGTCATTGGTCAGGGTCATGCTTGTAACAAACCTTTAAGTTCTCTCACCAATGTTGGATATGGTGACAGTCCTTAAAAAACATTGTTGTAAGTGCATATGGTGATGGTCCTTTAAGGTTTGTCACCAAAGCCATTTTCAGTGACACTTTTGGTGAGGGTTGTTAATGTCCTATCACTAATTCTCTCTTTGGTGACACTTCTAGTGACGATCTTTTATTGACCCTCTCCAATGCTCTTTTTTGGTTAGTTTTGATGATGCTATTTTCATGTTACTATAGTTTTTATCAAAAGATAATGATTTAAGACCATTATTGTAGAGTCTTTTTCATTACGTGTCCAAGGCCATATTGGTTAGATTCAATCAATTTGTTAAGAAGTAATTATTGTGTATCATTTCCCTCAAGTAATGAAAATATAATTTTCCTATGAGTCAACACATGATTCATCTCTCTTAGGTTTATTATCTAACAAATTCCCTTTAGATAAAGTTCCACTAGAGTGTGTAGGAACTATATTATTTAAAACATAATTAAGCTCCATCAATTCTATTAATAACAGAGACCTATCACTCCTCAATGCTATTGGCACACCTTAACATGTTTTGGCACACACTAACATTCCTTGGCACCTCACATGTGTTGGAAAATCATTATACCTTGAACATCTAGCCGTGACTAGGACACCCAAGCACACATTAGAAGACCTATCATAGCATAGCACTCTCCTAGAATGGGTTAACATTCCTTGTAGTCCTTGACATGCCCTCGAACACTTCGACATGAATTAACATACGTTGGCACTTGGAACACATTGGCACTTGGCATGTGTTGAAACCTATTATTAGTGCACCTAGCATGCCCTTTTGAAAAGGATAAAGTCATGACTTATTAACCCTCTTATGTGCTCATTTCCTTGCATTTTAGATTGGTTCTTCCTTTGGTTTTCTTGACACTCCTTGCCACATATTGGCATGCCCTAGAACCCTTACCATGCCTTAGCATATGGCATGTACTCGCACTATTTGTCACATGCTAACACATACTGGAACTCCATAGCACACTCTGGTACTTCTTGACATGCATTGATATTCCATAGCATGCCTTACTAATTCTTAGCATACCTTGCCACTCCCTCCTTGGCATGCCAACTAGCACTCATTCACACTTGCTAGCACACCCTCATATTAATTCACTTCCACGCATTTTGACTTGGTGCTCCATTATGTTGCCCTAGTACTCCCTAACACTCATCAAAATGCATTAGCACTCTCTGGCACACCTTAGCACTCTTTGAAATGCCCTACCACTTCATAACATGTATATCACTTGCTAACAAACATTAGAACTTGGCACATGTTGGTTCTTGGAAATTATTATCATGTATAACATGCATTCAGATGCCTTTATATTCTTTGGAATGATTTAATATTAAATTTATTTCAGATCAATTATTGGAAAGTAGATGAGAAGTAACAGAGGGATATTTGGCACGTAGAATGAACTAACACTTGGAACTTGGCAACTATTGGCACTTGGTGTTGGTGTGCCTAGCATACCCCTCTTGGAAAGGGTAAATTTATGGTTGATTAACCCTATTATGTTTTCATTTCACTGTAGTTTAACTTGTTTCTCCTTTTTATTCCCTTGACAGTCCCTAGCATGTATTGTCACACACTAGCACATCTTGGTGATCTAAGAGGATCATCGTCAGATCGATTACACAGTTCAGTTTCATTGTCAGCAATTCAGTCTGGTGTCATTCAGTTTTGATAATGTTGTTTATGGTTCAGGTTGTTTAGGTTATGTCAATGGTTTTCATGGTGATATGGTTTTTTACTTGGCTATCAACATGTGATTGTCATCAGTTCCACTAGGATTTGGTCATCGAAATATGTTTATTGTTCTCCTCACAGGATTCAGGTTGTCGACATGTGGTTGTCATCCACTTTGCAAGATATGGTTGTCAACAGATTTGTCATCATGCAGTGTCATCGCAAATGTAGCTTGGTGTTGAAGATATGTGTGTGGGTGAATGTCACTTTGTGACAAAGGGTTGTAAACGGGTTTTGATGTAAATTCTAAAAAAAACCTAATCCTAAACCCTAACCATGTATTAGTATATCAAAAAACCTAAGTCTACACCATACATTACTCTAAGTCCTAACCTATTGAACCATATTACAACCCTAAATACATTTAAACAACATAAAAACACCAAAATCTATGTTCTAGGCCTAAGTCCTAACCTTATTGGTCTATTGTATTAAAAACAATGCATAAACAACACATAAATCTATGTTTTCAACCCTCGAGCTATGAAATAAATTATAAAACATTAAAAAACTTCAATCCACAATAATAAACCAAGGGATTAACCATGTGGGGAAGTTAACCTTGAAATTTGGCATGTGAACAGATGGAGGTAATGTTGTGGTTAAAACACTGGGCTTGAAGACTGCGGAGGAGACCACAGCGGGGCCGTGACCATGTGAACAATTGTGGTGATAGTCAACCACCAACAGTTCACTATATGCTACCATCTGCTAGCCATATTAGAAACTGTTATCATGTGAATAGGGAGATGATAACCAAGCGGAGTTCACCTAATCACAACACTAACCATGTTGGGGTTGTGATATGTGAATAAGTTACAGTTGGAGGTTATGTCAACCAGAACCGTTGGAGAAAATCATAATGTGTTAACCAGCGGAGCACCATCAGTCGAGACTAAAGGAAGGTAGTTGTCACATGTGTTGTCTCCTCCTCCATGTAGTTAGAGAATGGATAATGGTCTTCGCATTAACATAAGGTTTATATTTGGGTTTTGTTACAGTTTTGGTTTTAAAATTAATTCAACCACCATGCATGTGTTCAAACATGATGAGACCTTCACTCCAAGAACCAAAATTAGAACATATGCATTCCTAAACTCGGTGGAGGGAGTTCAAGTGCACCTAGTAGGCTATAAAGCCAGTTTTATTCTCATTGAGAAGATGAGAGTGGTTTTGGATTTTGTATGTAGTTTCTCGAGGTCATAATTGAATTTTTTTCAGTGTCGCAGGAGCATCCAAAGTCGGACTTAGGAACCGTGATAGGTGTTGGAAAGCTGGTTTAGAGAGCTTTCTCATGACAGTGAATAGAAGTGCCTGTGTGCACATTTAGTTTCCCCAAATTTCTATGGAATCAATCTCTCCAGTTTCGATCCTAATAAACTGGTCACCCATCTTGAAAGTGGACCCGGAGATGTAGTCCGTTAGGGACAAACTTCGTAGTCAATTTTGTTGTCTGGTATCACCGTTTTTTTGTTTTTTTCACTTTTGTTTTGCATCTTGTGTATGTTTTATCATATGTCATAAAGTCTTCTTCTCAAGCCGTCCTCACAATTTTCAGCACTTCCATTTAACATTCTATTCATTAATGGCATAATCAACTCTGCATCAGTTTTAACGTATGATCATTTCAGATCATTTGGCATGCCTTAGCCCTTGGCACATATTAGCATATTTCACATGGCTTCGCACTCTCTGGGACATGTTAGCATTCCCTAGAATGGCTTGGAAATAATGCCCTTAGAACTAGCCTTACATTTTTTCACAACTTGGGAATGAAATCAAGTCCTTAACTACTATAGTTCATGTGACATTGGTCTACTTCATCCGCAACAACTTAACCAATTTCACCTACTACAAGTAGACTGTGCCTTGTTCACCTAAGAACTACCTATGACTAATCTTAGCCAGCTCATGTCCAAGCTCAACTTGTCCCACTTAAGAACTTACCAAGATAGGGATCACATCACACCATGGCCATAAAACAACTAAGCAATATAACTTACATAGGAAATATTTGACATCTATGTCTATTTCATATATGAAGTATAACACTAACTGAGTGTTTGTAAGAACCACAAGATGCACAAGACACATAAGATATAAGTTGGCACAAGCCGAGTGCCCCAAAACTTATACATAATAATGTACAATATGCAATTGTCTAAAATAGTTTAAAACATGAGCATTCAACTGAAGTGTGCCACATGTCATGTAAAAATAATAGTTAAAGGAAAAACAATGTTGTTCCTAGCACAAAGTCCCCCTTTGTCTAAAACTCCTCTATCGAGCCCCTTATCACAACTATAGGCTTGCCTCCTATAAATATTATGATGAACTTCTCCTAACACACTTTGTCCTTAGCACACTTGAATTCACTAACACTCCTTGGCACACACTCTTATTTTTTCATTTCCATGCATTTTTACCTAGTTATTATTTGTGATGCCTTGGCACTCCCTAACACTCCTCAACATGCATTGAAATTGTCCGGCATGTGTTAGCATGCTTTTTCATTCCTTGGCATTCCCTAACCCTCCCTAGCTTTCATTCCCTCACAACTACCCATACTTAATTTGCAACATGGGAACCTAACTAGGTCCTTACTTTATAGGAGCTTGACCAAGTTACGGTTACTACAACTAGACTATGTTGTTGAATTGTGTACCCTGGGAGATACTCCAAAAGCCTAGTGATATGGGTTTTTGTGAATTTGGTCACAAAAGGCTTTGTGGGAAATAACCCAACCGAATGGGTTTTGGACCCAAGTTGGGGTTTAAAATCTAAAAGAAAATTAATGTTTCCTAAGGTCTAAGTGGGTAAAACACATAATTTCTAGAGGGCTCCTATGAGGCCTAGCTAGGAAAAGTTATTTAAGGAGGCCTTAGAATGATGGCAAGAAAATAAAGTGAGAAGGACCTCATTTGATCAAGGGGGCTAGGAGAGATGTAGTCCTAAAGTAGGCTGAGTTAGAGGGATGAGTAAGGGTTGATAAAGGGAGGCCATGATCATCCACTAAGAGCAAGATCATCATGTGAGGGTTCACAAGAATGTCACATACCTTAATTGGTTCAAGATAGGAAGTAGGATGTCATATTGTTGCTTTTCTTCTGGTAGATCGAGGTCAATAGAGGTGGCTCATGAGAATTTGGGCATGTCATTTAAGTGTTGTTTCTATGTGAAGGCCACATCAAATTTTGAAATAGCAGAGAGGGTTAAGACCCTGTTTTGTGGTTGTTAGTAGGCCGCAAGGTATGTGATAAATAGAAACACAAATGGACGAGAGTCTGAATGGAATTTAGTGCCAAAAAAAAGTAGTCGCAGGTGTAATATTAATTGAGGTAACTGTAGTTTGAGAGTCGTAGAGGTATCAAGTTCAGGTCAATATTGATTCAAAGAAATGCTCAAAATATATGTATATGTATGAGCTAGACTGAGTCTCTTATGGAGGCAAGTTTTTTTGTTTTTCTATGGGTGGATAGGGTTTTTACTAAAGCAATTAGAACAAAAGTATAATGCCCTAGTTAGGGTGGTTTTCTATCACGTTCAGTCGATAAGGTATTACCTTAAGGCTATGAAAAATATGTGTATATAAAGAGGGATGGTGACCCTTAGATCAAGGTTTATCTTTGTAATATAGACCACAGATATAGAAGATGGTTTGTTGAAGTATGTGTGGAGATAACATATCCAAAGGAGGGTCAAACTTGAGTGGAAAATTGAGCAAAAGAAATGTGCCATATGAGGAATAGATTGACATGAAGAGGAGTTGATTTTAGTGGACTGTCCATAGAGTTTTTGATAGAGATATGAAGGAACCTATAAAGATTTAGTCAATGGAATTTTAGTGGTTGATTTTTGACCCTAGTTTAGTCATCTACAAATTGTTAGAAGGATGGTAAGAGGAAAAGTTCAGACTTGTTCATAGATTGGACAACAAAGAAATTGGTACACAAGAATAGTGATTTTCATAGGACTCAAATCACTGCTAAGTGGCAGATTTGAAGAGCCCTAGTTGAGGGTAGTGTTGTGGGCCCTAGATTAGTAAAATAATTGACCTTGTTTGTGTAAATTGATGGTAGTACATGTATAGTTGGAGAGTTGTTAGGTGATTAACAAATTATATCCGTAAGTCCTGTCCTGGTGAAGGAACAGTATTGGTATAAGTGTAGGTGTATTGGGCCTAAGGACGTGCATACTTTGAAGGACTAAAGTAGTAGTCAAGTGGGCTAGCCAACTAGCCATAGTTCATTGTATTATAGAGGATTGAGTCAATGAGAAGAAGGGAAATCTCCATAGTGCTAGACTTATTATCTTGGAGTAGCAATACGGAAAACATTGGTAGACTAAAGAGATGTTCACAAATAGAGTTATGAACATCTGATCGAAGACGCTAAGAATTTCATACCTTGAAGGAAAAGCAAGGTAGATAGAGGGAAAAGTTTGTTGAGCCAAGTTCAGTAACCTAAAGGAGTTGAGTTCATTGATAGAGGAAAATTGAGGAGTTGCAAAATGAGAGGCATGTTATGAAAGCAACTCAGAAAAAGATAGAAAAGAAAGATCAACACCTTAGAATTCAGCCTCTTTGAGGGGGAAACCTCCTTTACATTACACAAATGAAAAATTCTTGGATGATATAAATGATAATACCTCCTTTCTATATAGAGGAGTCTAAGGGGTCACAATATAACCAAATCCGACATAACAATAATAATATAAGGGCACAAAATAATAATAATGGGCTTCTATGGGGCACAATAATAACACTATGGGGACAATAGGGGCACAACAGTAACAATAAGGGACATAATGAAAAGAGTAATGGGGGAATCAATAGTATTATAGGGACCTAACATGCCCCTCTCCTTCAAAAAAGTGTTGTCCACAACACTTGAGTAGTTTTGGATGCTTTTGTATACAGTTCTCACCCTCAACAATGTAAAATTTGAAACAGGAACTATAAACTCAAAACGAGAACTCTACCCAAAAATCCAAAAAAAAACATGAAAAACAGTGTTAAAAACGAAAAGCGTGTATACTAGAATGATGTTTTTTTTTAGGGTCAATTTTGAACATGTTTTAAAACTAGCACTGAGAACGAATTTTTTGTGCAAAAATTGTGCAAAAAACAACCTGAAAATAAAAAGTGCTAATAATGGAACGATGGATTTTGTTTTTTTTAGGGTCAATTTCCAACATTTTAAAAAAATGCCAGTAAAACCAAATTTTTATGTGTAAAAATTGTGCAAAAAACACCCTCAAAACTAAAAGTGTTGATGCTGGAATAACACTTTTTTTTGGGAAAAATTTTCAACATTTTGAAATGGTGTAAAAGATTTTGTTATGACTCTAAAAAACATTAAAATTTAAAA